>ML807565.1:256940-289923 GCA_009831015.1 Picea engelmannii
AAATACTACAGATTGTCCACGATCCAATGAAACTAGTCCCACTCAATTTGGATACTCTAGGAAGAAGTTATGATTGTTTTACCTGGAACACCTTCTTGAGACTAGTCAATAGGACTAGTCAGATACCCTATCTTACACAAGGTGTATCTACAAATTTAAGATGACCCAGAGAAAATTATGCAATGACTCGGTTTAGGATGATTCCAAAACCCTATCTTGTACAAGTTGTATCGCCGAACGTATAACGTAAGAGCTGAATTTGGAACCCAATGTACCTTGATCCATCTACCAAATATCCTCCAAGTCGTTCCTTCTGAAATGTTGTATAAAAAATGTTATAGCAAAAATTCCAAGGTGTCTCAGATGTAGCAGCGAAACCCCAAGACCTTGAGCTCTGATACCACATGTTAAGAACCAAATATCAATATAGCATAGAAAAACATCAAAAAAATTACTCAACACCTTGAAAAAAAGATAATTTCAGATAATAAGCCTCTTCGAGGGGGAAACCTCCTTTTACCCCACTTAAATGTTCAAGTACAAGATGATTCAAAATGAAAATGTCTCCTTGGTATATATAGGAGACTAGGAGGTATAATTACAACTAATGGCCTAAAGCCGACATAAATAAAATAACATTACTAATATAATATGCCCCAATTAAGGGGTAATGAGCCTGAAACTAATTAGATTATTTCCCATGAGAGCTTGTGAGATCTTTGAGGTCTTTATCTGTCAGAAAAACTTGATGTATAATATTGATTCTAATGGCTATGATATCTGCTCCACATGTGAATACAATATCAACAACTTCTTGGTCGCCAAAAACATTTTCTTTTGTAGCAGGGTTAACATTTCTATTCACGGAAAATGCACCCACAAGAATAACAATTTGCCTTATTTTCTACAAGAAGTCGAGATTTGATTCTATTGCCTTCGCTATGTTTGTGAGTGGTCCCAATGCAACCACTATCACTTCTCTAGGGAATTCATTTTCTTTCTCAACGAGAAACTCTGATGTTAATTGTGGAATTGGCTTACCTTTTGGTGGGACAATACTGATCTCCCCAAGGCCATCACAACCATGGGAAAAAACTGCAAACCACAGCTTCAGAACTTCCTTGATTGATGTGTGTGAACCTTCTGTGACAGGGATATCTTCTCTCCTACAACTTCCAACAGATGAAGGGATTTTGTTGTTGCCAAAGTTGTACGATCATTTCCATAAATTGTAGTGAGACCTATAACATCTACCTCTGGAGACTGAAGAGCCAAAAATATTTCCATGGCATCATCTATGCTAGGGTCAGTGTCAATGATGATTTTCTTCCTCTTATTCTCCATGCCTACGTCGCCCATCAATCCAAGCACCACTAGGAGCAGGACGAAAGTTTGTGAGATAAACAACACAAGTTTCACTGAAGGAGAGATAGGGATGTAACTGGGATAAGTTTTGCAGGAGCGGTTTTACTTCGACCTCAAACAAACAAACCAAAGTGACAATAAGGATGACTTCCAATCTGCTGTGTAAACGTTAAAGCCTAATATTCTTATGCTAGTAGTCCTGACGTGTATAACATAAGGGTGCCTTCTCCTCCTTGTGTCTTGGTTTGATGCTTCTGCACTGGCTTTGTGTTGACTTATGTGTTGTGTGTTGATTGCAGGTGTGTGGCTTGGTGTGATGTTGTCAATGTGTGAATATAGAAATTGATCAAAAACACAGCGGAGATGAATATCTAGTTGTGTTGCCCTTTTACCTTAACACTTGGATTATTTGTGATCAAACCCTTTGACAACTATGGTCACCTTACCAATTGGCGTTCTCTTTCAATTATTTTGTTCTTATGGTAGAAATGCATTTTTATTCCATATATAAAAAAAAATTTAAAACCTTAAAGTAACTTAAAAGAAATAATATTATCAATGCAATGAACATAGAATTTTGATACTGCGTAGGCTCCTTTTATTTGTTTTTTGGCCCTTGTTTCTTGAGACATCTCTGCTAAGGAACCATGAATATGAGAAAATGAAATCTCAATGATATTGATATGTGTTTTGTAGCTTTTCAGGTCACATGGTACTGGAGTATTGGAGTGGGAGCTATTCTTCGAGCTATATTTGTTTTAAAATATAAAAACAAATGTTTTCTCATATATATGTGCCACCAATCTTTGCTCGCTATGTGAAACTATAAACTTTGACATAGAGCTTAACTTGAAAAAAAAGGCTGTGGATTTTCCTCCATGTTGCATTGCTGACTAATAATTCTAAGATTTTAGGAAGTGAGATGATATTTTATGATGGCATTGCAAGAACGTCACTATTCCAGTAGCATGTATGTCGTAACCAAAAGTCCAAAATTGTAAATTGTAAATGGAGTACTAACATTTACATTCCTAGGATCATCATATTCATCAACATTAATATTAGAGAAATCCTATAACAGTTGAAGAGGCATAATCCATTCATCTTTTTCTTGGTCAAGAGGGGGGTTAGGTGCCTCCTCAAAGACCTTATGTCTTACAATTTGTAAATCTTGATAAACTGTGGGGTACTAACTTTCAAATAAGAAGGTAGCTATAAATTTCTGAGTCATACCATACCAATCAGTAGTGATTAAGTGCAGTTCTACTTGAAGATACCAGTTGATAGGTGTAGTATCCAATGTGTTAATGAAATTTTGTACCCACCATTCTTTATGAATATTGCTCCAGGCCTCCTCATAACTTCACACATGGTCCTTAGGGAAACTCTGACCTGTGTATCGAACTTCGCATCCTGCATCTTGGTTTGAAAAGCGTACTGTCAATAATGTGCGACATTGTTCCCATTTTGTGATGTTCTTCTTGTGTGTTCCCCACCATCTAGCTGGTGTGGATTTCAAGGCTTTGTCCAGTGCCAACATCCTCTATTGTATTGGTACAATTCTCTTAAATTCAGCTAGAAATGTCTCTAAATGATTCAAACCATCAAATGTAGGAAGATTACTTACTTCTGTGCCAATCCAGCGAACTTCTCTGGTCAGTCTGGCGCATCTTCGTGTAAAGACTTTGTACATTCTATTCTGCCAATTTTCCAATGCCTCTTCTGAATATGATGAACATGCACTTTCACTTCGCCAATTGATATTTCCATCTGTTGTGGGATTAATATAATCCTGCTATCTTGCTTTCATTTTGTAGATGTTTTCTAGCTTGTAGGCACGGTCTTCTTCTCTTATCGGTTACGTGTATTTGTGACCTTCATCGAGGTCAATAGGTGCAATGAACTTAAGTCCATTACCATCAAATTTCATTCTTCTCTTATTTAGGTCAACAACAATCGAATTGTTGAAATCCCAATCAATTCCTAACAACGCAGGATATAGACAGCTATCATCAACAATATCAATCACTTCAAAAAATGTCCTTACCCCATCAATTTCCACAGGGACATGCTCTAGTCTTCCAAAGGGGCTCACCGCCTACTGATTAGCCATCCTGAGCCTAATAGGAGAGTAAATCAATCTAGGTTTTCCCATCAGTCCCCAAGTCTACTTTTTCACCTCTGATCCCAAGTCGAGGACTACATAGTCCACATTGTAGTCTCCAATATGAGAACTAAGGTGCACTTCCTTGTTTGTCCTTATTTTTCTTGATACTTGATTTAGAACTCTACTCAGCATAGGGTCTATTCTTCCAATTTCATATTGTCTTACCAGGTGTTGTAGATCCTATAAAACTTTTTCATCTTTAATCAAATTGATACAAGTATATAAGAAGTCCATGAGCTTGTTTACCTCTTTTCCTTGTCTAGCGAGGGAAGACTGATAAAATGTTGGCAGCATTTCACATTCCCTTACTTCTGGTTGTACCTTAGATGAAGAAGCTTGTTCTCCTACAAATCTTTTCCTTTCTCCTTCAAAAGTATGCCTCTCTATCCTTGGATCAAACAATTGTGCCTTCTTTATAGCTCTTCTGGTCCCTGATCCTTCTGTAGTATTTCCTAGAGTCACCCTATCTTCTCCTGTAACAGTGCCTCCTCTAGTAATAACAACGACTCTGGGGTCCTCATCGTGAGGTTCTGCTGATATCAATTGGAATTGTTCATTTCCTCCTCATAGCTCCTGAAGTTTGGCTAGCAATACTGGAGAATATTCGATGACATGATCGAATGAGTTGCAATAGTTGCAATTAGTACAAGGGTTCTGAAAATCCCTTGCCAAATGTCCTAGATGTGCACAATTATAGCAAATAATCTGACCTCGAACTTGACCCATACCTCCTCCTCATCCTCTTCCTCTGAATCCTCCACGAGGTTTGAAGTTTCCTCTTCCTGGGGAGTTGAACTATGCATTGTTTCCTTCTGACTGCATCTTTCCTTGAATCATATATGTATCCCTTGATATTTCATGCATGAGATCATAAGCCCTACAACCCTTCTCATCATGCCCCACATATTTACAAAATGTGAAATAAATATTGGTAGGTGTCTGGACATATTTCTGCATATAATAACATTCACCAGGGAGATGTCTATTTCTACATACCTCACACCATGGTATAGTATCTTGCTTCAAAGGGATAGGCTCTCCCAAGGCCAGGTATTCATGAAATAGGGGACAATTCTCTTTGTCATGGCCCTCTTCTTTACATCTGATACACCAAATATCTTCTCTTTTTTCCTTCCCTTTGTCCTTCTTCATATCTTTGAATTGCAAGGATAAACTAGTTAGTTGATTTAAGATCTGACTCATACCTAGAATGGATTCTCCTACAAGGGTTGCTTCTTGTTTCATGTTGATCTCCAATGCTTCAACCTGTGAGGTGACTTTCTGTTACATCATAGGAACTATGATATGTGGTAGGAGGGCAACGCTGAACCATTCTTTATTTTGTTCATCTGGGATATGAAGACTTAAACGACCTGTCAAATTCTTAAACCTCTGATCAAACTCCCAAATAGGTTCAGTGATCTTCTTCTTGATTTCCTTCAACTTTGTAATGCACTGTGACTTTGACTTAGGATTCTTGAATTCTACACTCAGCGTAGTACTAATGTCATTCAATGGTTTAGGTTGTCCAGGGCTTGAAACAAACTTCATATACCAGTTCAGAGCATGATTCCTCAAGGTAGTACTAAACTAAGTTCTCTTAACCACTTCATTAGTAACTTGCTTAATTCTCCATACAACTTCGCATAAGAACCAGTGTTGATCATGATTCTCAGATCCGTCTCCTCTAAAAATAGGTAACCTCATTTCATCTGCCATAGATATTCCTTGGTTTCTTGACTAAGTATGTACTAAGATGCTTGTAATAGTACTCTGATTTCTTTGACTACTCTAGTTACTCTGGTTACTTAATGCTGCTAAAACAACAAGAGGATTGATATTACTTATTTCAACAGTAGGCGCAGTTCCCGAAGTTTATGGTTCTTCCCGAAGAAGTTCTTCAAACCCTACTTCTTTTGTTCTTGTGGACTCTGAATACTCTTTGTTTGTTAGATTTTCTTCATCTCCACTATAGAATCCCTCATCCCCATAATTCTTCTTAAACAGGTTCGCAAGAGGAACCTCTCTGAAATATCTCCCACTACATGTGTGTCCAGCCTCTGTGTCACTGTCGCTATCGGAATTCTTGAACATTATCTTCACTATATCTTTAGGACATTATTCTCATGCAATAACATCTTAATCGTCAGATTTAAAAAGTGTAGCAACTTTCCTCTGGGTCCCTTAAATAAATACCTCTCTGCTTGACTATATGATTCCACTCTATCAATAGAAAACTCAATAATGTAGCCTCCAATAGTTCTATCAAACCATGGATCTACTTCTCTAGACACAACGTTTTTCAACTCTCTTGACCTTCTTGATCAACATCGCTGTCCAAACCACAGGTAGTCTGGATCTGATCTCAAACTAAGTGTCTGCTAATCTGGCTAACCGCTCGTACAAATCATTATGAACTCCTCCAAAGAAAATCTCATGTATGTCAGTAAAGATGTACCTTCCCAACCAGTCTTTAGTACTAATGCTAGGATTCTTGTTTTGAGCTTCGACAAAGTCCTTCTCTTGTTCTTCTATCCACTGTTGAATCTCCATCTTAGATGGAAACCACCTTGAAATTCCCTCAAAAATATCCTTGTCCCAGAAACATAACCATTTGTTGGCACATTTGTAGACCTAAGGTTCAACTCTTACAACGCACCAACAAACCCTAACTACTAGCCCTTTCGACAACACTTGCGAAGAAGATGCAGTCTCACCTGAAGTAGAAATAGGGGGGTTGCAGGACACATGTGTCTACAACCATAGGAAATGCAAAGTGAATCTAGAACAACAATGAAATTAACCTAGCTATGCTTAACAATATTATGCTTACTTAACGAAGTTATATCTCTGATCTAACACAACATTGCAGTAACAGTATATCAGACGAAAAATAACACAACATCAATCACAAAGACAATAAGATATACGTGGTTTACCCTCTCCCTAGGGATACATCCACAAAACTATGTTTCTTGATATATTAGTTGAAAACATACAATTCTATCTGTGCACTTAGCTACACATTTGTCTCTCTTTCTCTTCCCTCCCTGCGCAACCATCTGTAGGGTTGATCTTCACACCCAATTGAAGATCTAGAGTACAAGAATGTTCTTACAAGAAATCACTTCTCCCTCTCACAAAAATAATAAGCATAACCATTAACCAACAACCTTCTCGACTCTTCTCGACCTTTATTTATACACTACATGATTCTCATACAACCTTAGACCGAAGTCTAGGTCTCAAAACCCTAGATGCAAAAACCCTAGGTGTTAAAACCCTGGGAGCCACATAACCCGCATGCTAAGGGATTTTCCAGCCTGTCCTTCCTCCTTCTCTGTGTGGTGCTCCACAATATCCGTTGGTGTCTTATTCCACTTCCCGAGTTTTCCACAATCCCTCTCCTTTGCTGATCTGTCTTCCTTGATATTATCTTTCAATGACTTGATTTTTCCTTACTTCTCTCCTTTTATGCTTCTTTAACCACTTTGACCCTTCCTTAGTTTATGTTCCTTCCGAACAGTTCGCACTTTAGCTTTCTTCCTTAATATTTGCTTCCTTACATAACCAAGGGCCAAATCTGTTATCAAAATGTATGTGACGCATTCTTCTATGCCATATTCAACTTTCATCTTCCTTTCCTAGGTAACACTTTTCATTTCCAATTTCACTTAATACACATATGTTTCTTGAAGATCTTGCAGCTATTGCAATCAATTTTCCTAAACCTTCTTTTCTTAGCTTGCACTTTTGTGAATCTAAAGTAACTTTATGACCTTGGTCACACATTTAACTCACACTTAGAATATTATGTTTCATATCTTCTACTAGTAGAACATTTTTTGCATTGGTATTCTTGTTCCCAATTGTGACTGTGCCTTTTCTAATTATTTTAGCCGAATCATCATTTCCCAAGGAGACTGATCCATCTCTTTCCTTTCTTAATGTAAGAAACCTATCTCTATCACCTGTCATGTGTTTTGAATAGCCATTATCAACATACCAACCATGTTTCTTCTTCTTATCTTGTAGAGAGAGAGTGCATTCTTCATTGCTATACTGATTCTGATTTCTTATCCATGTCCTTTTCTGAGGTTCCTATCTGTGATTGTTGTTATTCTGTTGTGGTTCTATAGGAGGGACTGCCATTCTGCAATCTTTGGCCATTTGTCAAAAGTTGTTACATTTGTATAATTCCACTTCATTGCTCAAAGATTCAAACCTGTTGTGACTTATTCTCTATGTTTCACTAGGCCTTCTTGGATAACCCTTTTGTGTATGACTTTCAAATTTGTTTATGTTTCTGTTGTTAGCTATGCAATTCACAACTTTATGTCCAAAATTATTACATGCATCACATAAACCAAAAAATAAAGTTTGATACCTGGGAGTTGAGGATCTTATGAAATGAGGTCCTCTTATGAATCCTTCTTCTTCCTGAGGCCTATCTGTCAGTTGTTGATTCTGAAATCTGAATATTCTCGGTTGAGGAGTGTCCCTGTAATACTCCTTGTAGATATTCCTAACCCCTTTGATTGTTTCTACATAGATTTTTGGATATGTTTCTTGCTATGTTGTTTTAGATCTTGATCCATTTTTTGTCTGATTGTATCTAAGTCTGGAATTGTCATGATGAGGTTTTTGACTGTTGATAATGTCATCAAAAACTTTTGAGTTGTTCTGCATATTTTTCTTTTGAAGATCCTATCTTAATGTGACAATATCTACTTCCAAATTTCCAATGATCCTGTCTTTTTCTTCTAGTTGTTCTTTGAGCGCTTCTTCAATTATTTTATCTTCTTCTATTTGAACCTTCAAATTTGTGATCATTTGTTCTAGTTCTCGAGTGTATTCTTTCTTGTCTAGTTTCGATTCTATTTTTTTATTTTTCTTCTTTCCTCTTCTGATAACTTCTATGGCACACAACAATACTTCTTGATAGTCAACTTCTGCCTCTTCATATTCTTCTTTGGCATCTTCTTTATCAAATTCTTCTACTGCTATGAATATAACTCTTTCTGTCTCACAGTCACTGACTTCATCTTCATCTGATGATGAGATGTATTCCTTGGTGCATAAGATTTTCTTTAAAATTTTATTTGTGGTTCTTTTGCCTTTATATGTTTGTTTTCTATTTGAGTAACCTTCATCATTTCTCTTTTTCTTATGAGGAAATTTGTTAGAAAAATGACCAATACCATCATAATTAAAACAAATCAAAGGAATCTTACCTGTATACTTGTCATTGGTTAACTTGTTCAATCTTCAGAAAAAGTTGGCCACTTCCTCATCATCTTTCAAGATGTCACTGTTGTTGCTATGTTCTTTTTCTTTTTTCTTTCCCTTTTGCTTTGACCTTTTGTATGCTTTGAAAGATTCTACTTTTATATCTGGATTTTTTTGTTCAGTTCTCATTTCATATGCTGTGAATATTCCATGTACTTCGTCCATGCTTATTGAGTTTAGAACTTCTCTTTCTTCTAATGATGATATCTTAGGGTCAAATATCATAGGAAGAGATATTAGTACCTTTTGAACAATTATAGATTCTTTGATTTCTTCTCCTAATCCCAAGATTTGATTTACTGTTTCATCAAATCATAAAACGTACACTGCAATATTCTCATCTTCATTCATCTTAAGTTGTTCGAATGGACCTATGTAAGTTTGAAGCTTTTTTTCTTTGACTTTTGAATCTCATTCATAAATATTTTGAAGTTTGTCCCAAATATATTTAGCGGATTTACAATGTGCAACTTTGGTGACTACCGATTCTCTAAGACAATTCAGATGTGCATTTGTGGCTTTGGAATTATTCTGATCGAGTTTCATTGATTTGTCATTTGTCGAAAAAACTGTTGGTGTTGTGTATCCATCTACAATTGATTGCCAAATTTCAACTCCTTGTGCATGTATATATGTCTTCATCCTTATGCTCCAAAATGCATACTTTTGTCCATCAAATTATGGTATTCCATTTTTATACATGTTGTTTCTCTCCATGATCTACCTTTTAGTGGTTAAACTGATTTCTGAAGGAACCTTCTCTAATACCAATTGTTGGATTACTGAGAGGGGGCGTGAATCAACAATAGATCAATTTAATCCTTTTTAATCAATGTAGCATTATCATCCAATATTTGCAGTGTAAAAAAATAATGAACAAATGAACAATCATACACATACATAGTACACTAGTGTTTTTACGTGGAAACCCAAAGCGAGAGAAAACCACACAATACTTTTTATTATATGTCTTGAAGAATTAAATTCATTGGAAGCACCAAATTCCTTTTTTTTCCAGCTACAACTGGAAGGAGGCTCTAACCCCCTAGTTTCTCAAGCTACAACTTGAGGGAAGCTCCAACTCCCAAAGTATCTGGCTACAACCAAAAGGAGGCTACAACCCTATATTGTTTTCGGCTACAACTGGAAGGTGGCTACAACCACCTATCCTTGCCCCGTCCAATCACCCTGAAGTAGAATTAGAATGATGGAACCACTGCCACATTATCACTATCACTATGATGAAAACTGCTGACAAAGGCGAGGAAACCACCAATAAGGCTAATGGCATCCAAGACACTGCACGCATCCCAAAGTGTGAATAGACGTATTTCTGTCAAACACAAGGGAAACCACCCAGTCAATGACCAATGATGAAATGTCATTTGTTGGTTTCAAGGTGACCTACCAATGATGAAAGTAGGGCCAAGGTGCATGATAAGACCATAGTATCATGTGATTCTGAGACAAACTGAGGGTATGGCTGTCATGCAAAGTCAATATTTCGAAGGAGTGGCGACATGCATTGGTCGTGATTCCTCAAAAAGGTATGGAAGTGAAACTCATGATGTTATGACTCTGCAAGAAAATAAATATGAATATAATGCAAAGTCTATCTTTAACTTTTTCAATGAATGATATGCGTATAAAAATAGTGCAATTTTAAATTTCAACTATGCAATTCAGAAGTAAAATGCAATCTTTCACTGAATGTACTAAGCTAATGATAAAGATTCAAAAGACAAAAAGGCCTATTTGTTTTGTATTTTTAATATACTAAAAAAGAAAATGCATGGACTGATAAGCAACCTGAAATATAAAATTCTACTGTGTATAAAATAAATAACTCAAGAAGAATACTAAGCAACCAAGAAAACAACCTAGAGTACAAGGACATATCAAAAAATGAAAAACAAAGAGAAATACTACGCCCAAAAATTCAACTCCAAACAGGTTTCCTGTTGACCTAGAGAATCTCAATAGGCACTACAGAGACCTAAGAAGGCTCAACAATCATCAAATCCCACCTAGCATTCACTAAACCAAGAAAACGAGTAAGGGAAAGTGGTATACACAATTTTTCAGGAGAAAAGTGCATATATACGCAGCTTGCAGTGAGACAGCACACATGTATATGTGATTGTCAAGGAAAAAGGCACATATAGGCTTTAAAGTAAGGCCAGGCAAGGGAAAAAGGATGAAAACTCAGACCCAGAGTGAACAGAATCTGTCAAGCAGTGATACGACAAGAAACAAAAAGGAAAAAGAGAAATGCAAGAAGAAAAAGTACTTCAACCCTTAGAAGGAAGATCTCTCCCCAGTGGAGTCGCCAATTTTGTTACAAGGGAAAGACTCTCTATGGCTAGGGTAAACCACAATAGACAGGTATGACTGCAGAAATCAACTCAATTCCAACGTATGCTATATAAACTAATGTGCAAGATAGGAAAGAGGCCTACCTTGATCCAACATTCGATGATGTTCCATCGTTTAGCACTTCGACCCAAAGCTTTATACCTACAACAAGTTCTCAACAAACAAGAAGAAAAAGTATATAGTGATAATATAAAGAGGTTAGCACATTAGATAACATAATCCATTATTAAAATTTACAGTATGTACGTGCTCTATCTGTTATTCACCCCACGTATGTGCGCTAACAAATTTCTATGCAACCTGTGTATGCCTTCTGAAAACTAGGGTTTTCCTTCTTCTAAAAACTTCTGACCCTGTGTGACTTATTTCACATAGATCTGTAACTTGTCACTATATCCAGACTATATCTGTACCTTGTGCATTCATCCTCATATATATCTCTCTCTCTATTCATGTGCCATAAGTGTGTGTAATCATGAATAAGTATAATAACCCTCACATGACCTAGACTTCAAATACTTTTTTATTGTCAACCTCTCAATACCTCAACCAATACAAGCTCTCAACCATATACCACAAAAACCCTCATCCATATGCCAATAAATACAATATGTGCCTCAACAAGAAGTATCAATGATAAATATACCAACACTTTATTTATGTAGATTTGACTTATACAAAAGATCCAATGAGATCACTAGTCTCTCTAGGGAGAATTATCAAATATCCATAACCATTTCTCATGCATATATCAAAATCCAAGTATTTATAGAAATAAGACACAACTTTTGAACCAATGGATAGATCTCATGTATCTGAGCACTGTAGACCTTCCTAGGAGATTGATCTCAAAATCTAGAACCTTTACATCTTCATCTTTTCAAGTTTCCACGGATTTACCAACATGTACGCACCCTAATACACTATCATCCCATGTATGTACTCACCCTAATACATTGTCAACCCATGTATGTATGCACCCTAATACACTGTCAACCTGTGTATGTATGCACCCTAATACACTGTCAACCCACGTATGCCTCAGACATTAGGTTTTTTTTGTATTCGCTATAATTCCAAAACTTTCGCCATCAACCCTTCATACTACCCCAGACTTTCACAACTTCATATGTATCAATTGTAACGTCCTCCTTGTTACGACATCAACTCTGTTGACAGGTGTAATTTTTTTTTTTTAATGTGTGTGTGCGTGTGTAAAAAGGAACAGACACACTTGACTTTTGTCACCACCCGAAGACTACCAGACGCAACCACGAAGATTACCACCAGAAGACAAGGCGCACAACAAGTAGCTGCAAGCAATGAACGACCAAGACATAAGGCACACAACGCAAACATTTAACGACATACTGGGTTATGCACAGTACTAACACAGAGGGAAGAATCCATGGTAGTAGATCTTACTATTTCTGCATAGGAAAGCAGGGCATTTAATCTTAGTTCTCTGCTCCAGAGAGAGAGAAGGTCAGATAGGCTCCTAGCCGACTGCTCAGGCAGAAACTAGTAATCTCCGTCAGGTGTGTCGCAAGAGTGGAAACCCTGCCTTTAAAGGGCCCGAGACTCTTGATACGACACTGGATTCTTTACACAGAAAATACACACAGACATATATACTAAGCTACAAGGAGGTGTCTTCATCCCGCCTGACACAAGCAGACCATGCAATGCAATAGAACCAAGAACTACAATACCAAGGGAAACCACGACCTCGACGGAAGACACAAGTTAGAAGGACTCCGACATTGACCAACCACTAGAAGGACTCATTGACTTCAATTACAAACCACCTATTCCATGGACTTCTATTAGACGACAAGTTACCAACCCATTCTTAAATATGTAAAGTCAACTAATTTCAATCCCCATTTACTAAGCCATGGAAACTCCTCGTACTTAATTTCAAGGACAGTTCATGATATACGTTTATCAATAACCATAATTATTACAATAACATACCATGAATGAATAACTTCATTACATTTACCTTACTTACATTGCAATAGGATAACATCCACATTTCATCTCATATGTTAGTATCAATAAATAAACTACCATGACATCTTCATAAAAGCTGGCATCATTACATTATAATATAAAGACAATTGCAATTTAACTAACTATTTTCAAATAAATCTACAATATCCTTTCCCATAAATGACAACACCATTGTAATGATCCTAACTATACTAAGGAACTTAATAGTTCCAATACCATTTAACGATATCTAATTACAATTCCAAGATATAAAATAATATTACAACAGTTTTGTTACTAATATTAATCATTCCTATAAAGGTAAATAATAATCCCGAGGAAATCTCGTTCAAGCTGTCATCATTCTATTGACAACATCTACCATTGCAGAGCCGCCATTCTTCTATATATTCACAATAAAAAAAAATTCAAAAATTAGTTGAGCCTCTGATATCAGTGACTGTAACACGACCCTGGTTATTTTTTAGCAGCATATATCAATTTCCGTGCGAGACTCTATGGGAGTTGAATTAGAAACCGCATAGTAGCCAAAACCCACTCAAAACCCTAGATAATGAAACTTCAACCCTAAAACAAAAATATTAACAAAACGTCATATATCATTGCAGACTCCATGAGAGACTCGAGAATAATTGAAATAGAGACCACGAAGTGGTCAACCCCTTCTCACAAACCCTAAATCCAAACTTCAACCCTAACAACGACAACATTAATATTGATCAAACATTTTACCATATTGTGCCCCAAACTTCTAGTATAACACAGAGATGGTTCTATTACAGTCTACTACTCATGAATAACCCAGAAGCTCCAATAACGATTTCTCAAAACCACACTTTTTCCAACGAAGGTTTGTAGCATAGTCTTTCCAGGAGAGCCAAGTTCAAAGCTCCGAAGTTTGTGATAAAAACGAAAACGAACAGGGTAGAGAACAAATATTTGGATAATGAGGTGAAGGGTTCTAGATCTCTGAGGGTTAATGTTTTATGTTAGGCACAACATTCAATAGTTAATCGATGCCCGATGGTAGAAATGGTGATAGCCGTGTTGATAAATAATAAATAAGAGGTTTTATTTCATTTATGGGCATAGGATGTTTAGTTGAAAACCCGGGTCGAGTACCCACAGAAAAATCGAGCAATACGCCCACATAAAAATCGAAACACCCAACAAGTTCAGACACCATGAATTCAACCAAACGCCCAGCAAATTCAGACCCCACGAATTCCACGAATAAAAATAAAAATAAAAATGCCCACATTCAACAACGCCAACAACAATACAATGCCCATAGTAATATATATCGCCCACAGAATGTAACTGCCCAATAGAAGGTAAAAGCGCCATGGCTGAAAGGTTTAACGCCCAGTATAAATTGAACGCCCACAGAGAAATGAAAACGCCCACATAATTGATCGCCCCCACAGTCAATAAGGAAGACGCCCCCCAAAAACCCACGGTCTAAGGAAAATTCCAGAACAACAAATAATAAAAATACACATTCTCGCACAATAATTTAAAATTTGCACAGTCCAGATTATCAACAATAATTATTTTACACCGTCCGAACGTCGAATGGAAAAAGGGGTTTACACAATCCAAAATTACAGCAGAGATGATTTTATATAGTCCAGAGCATATAATGAAAAGGGATATACACAGTCTAGATCAGTCAATAATAAATAAACTACACAGTCCAGAACCATAAATAAAATTTACGCAGTCCAGAGCAATAAATAAAATTTATGCAATCCATTCATAAACTTCACAACGCCATTACCATGCATTCTAACTACAAATTTAAAGATCATACCGTTGCCTTAGCGCTGTCCTCAAGTGTTGTCCGTGCATCGTGCCACTCCTGCTCCGTGTCGAGCGTAGAGACTACACCGGTACCTCCCAGCCAAACGCTAGGGGTACTCTGCTTCCCCCTTAGCCCCCCGAGCCGCAAAGGGGCCACACACAGTCCAGATAGTATACCTAGATTCCCAGCTCGCCTCCAAGGCTGAGCTACCACTCTAATCCCAGCTGAGAAAATCCCCAACTCCTCACAAACAATCAGTCCAATCCAAATTCGACAGCATAACGATACCTAACAGCCCATCCCTTTTTCCCTCCATCCCCCTTTCTTTTATGGAGTTTTGAGCCCCCTTACCCTAAATCATATTTAATTTAAGTTTTAATGAAAAACCCTAAAAAATTCTCTGTCTTACAAGTGTCACTCATCCCCCATATTTCTCCCAAAATTATTTTCTTAAATTTATTAAAAGGCTCATTTCCCTATTTTATTATTCCCTCTCTCTCTTTTTTTTTTTTTTTTTTAAACCAAAAAGGTAAATGCGCCAATGCATCTTTTCATTTTATTTTTAAATTCATACTTTTATACTCCCGCTCGTTAAATAATTTTATTACTATTGGTTCACTCTCATTTTATGTATGAGTTTTATGTAAAATAGTTTAGTCCCTTAAGCATTCAATTTATTCACTGAAGGTTATGCATTCTGTCAATCAAAACTATGGCTTTCGGTATTCGTTTATTTATGAATTAGTTTAAATTTTTTTGAAAACTATTGCGTTCATAGGGGGTTATGCTTTAAAAGTTTTTATAGGGTTATGTATTTGACATAAGCGTTTTCATAAAAGTTATGCTTTCAAAATGTTAATGAACTCTCATTGCAAGTTGTGTTTAAAGAAGGAGATGCCTTCAATGAAATTTATTGTCTGGGTTAACTAAACTGTAATTTATGTATATTTTTATTTTTAAGAAAAGTTATGTTTCAATTTGAATAAAAGTTATGAGTTCATTAAAAGTTAAACTATTTCATTTATTAGGGTTAGGCTCTTTTTAGAGTTAGAGTTAGGGCTTTTTTCCTCAAGGTTAAACGAAATTCTTATCTTAGAGAAGTTTTTTTTTTTGACTTAGGTTTAGATTTTGAACTGGATGACAATTGTTTAGGGGAGTCGTTTTAAGAATTTATTAAGGCATTATTATCTTAGGGATATTTAGGTTTGTTTCCTTCATCCACATCAATGCGATGTGCCCTTCAGGATGCACCACATGCTCCAAGGGTTCCACTCACCTCGTTCATTTCCTTTGCACGACGTTCCCTTCAGGATGCACCACGTGCTCCAAGGGTGCCACTTTCTTCTTGTGTTTCTTTTATGCGACGTGACCTTCAGGATGCACCACATGCTCCAAGGGTGCCACTCGCCAACTAGACTGATTGGTAGACATCTATAACCCCTGGAGTCAACACTCTGCCAGGTGAACTTGTGGGAGACTAAGGGCTCCAAGGAATAATGTCCCCGCCTTATTTCGTGCCCCTTAGAATCATCGTGAGCGACTGTTGCAGTCTGCCCTCACGGCATCGTGGATCCTCTCGAACTAGGTAATCGTTAACCTACAGTTTGAGACACAACGAGAGTTCTAGTAGGCGGTGGCAGGGCTGTTGTCCACCCCTCTCCCTCAACCTCTCTGGAAATCGTGTGTGGCTCCTTTAATCCATATGTGAGTCTGGTCGGAAAGCTATCGTCAGCCTGCATCATCGACAATCGTGTCAGAACATGTCAACATCAAATCATCAAATCAATGAAATATCATAGTAAATAAATCAACCCAAATAACACACTCCCTAACTCAATCTGGAGTCCAAGGGTTTCCACCGATGCCTCTGCATCCTCAAGGTCCAAAACCATGCACACTCAATACAACTGAGTCAATAGAACCTGTCTACATCAAATAGTAAAACATCATGTCGTTTATCATAACACATCATCATCAAGTATAAATGTTTTAACATCAGAAAAGTCCAGATCACTTGCGAGCAAGTATCCTCAAATAATAAGTTTTCTTAGTGTGCCAGAGCGGGATGTTACATACACCCCCTCTTGGTCTAAACTTCGTCTCGAAGTTTCTCAGTATAAAAGCCGAAATAAAAGTATCACAGTATCATAAGTCTATCTATCAAACAAAAATGGAAACTGCTGGCGCATATCATATGCGTCCTCCCAGGTCGCTGAGTGCGGACTATAACTGTCCCACTGGACCTTGACCTGATCTACCATTCGATGTCGTAACTGTCGAACGCGATGATCTAATATGTGGACCGGCTCAGCCATAAGCATTCCCTCATCTGATACCTGCAAGGAACTCATGTCAATCATGTGTGTAGGATCACTAATATAATGTCTCAAAACAGATACATGAAAAACATCGTGCATACGCCTCAAAGAATCAGGCAAGGCTAGTCGATAGGCCATGGGCCCCTTTCTCTCCACAATCTCAAAGGGTCCCACGAACCTAGGAGAGAGTTTAGATCCCTTTCCAAACTTGATCGAACTCTTATGAAGTTGAACCCGCAAGAATACTCGATCGTCGACCTCGTAACTACGGTCGACTCGGTGCGCATCGGCATAACTCTTCTGTCGATCCTGCGCTTCTTTTATCCCTTGTATTATGGTTTGCATTTGCTCTTCCATTTCTTGGATTGCTTCTAGTCCTACCAGGACCCTATCCTCAAGACGATCCCAACTCAAGGGTGTCCGACACGGTCGCCCATAAAGGAACTCAAAAGGCGCCATCTTAATGGTGCTCTGGTAACTGTTGTTATAAGCGAACTCTACTAGAGGCAAGAATTCCTCCCAATGTTTTTGTTGGTCCATCACGTACATGTGCAACATGTCTTCCAAGGTTTGGTTTGTTCATTCGGTATGTCCGTCAGTCTTTGGGTGATATGCAGTACTAAAATTGAGTTGGGTTCCCAAGCCCTCTTGAAAACTCGTCCAAAATCATCCAGTAAACACTGATCCTCGATCGGATATAGTCTTCTTAGGCACGCCATGCAGCCTCACAATCTCACTGATGAAAACTCTCGCTATGTCAGGTGCCTGATACGTCGTACGCACAGGAATAAAGTGGGCACCCTTCGTCAGAGTGTCTACTACTACAAAAATTGAGTCGTGTCTCCTTGCCGTCAGTGGCAATCCAACAATAAAATCCATTGAAATAACTTTCCATTTTGATTCCGGAATGGCATGTGGTTGAAGTAAACCTGCCGGGTGTCTATGCTCAGCCTTTACCTGCTGACACTCTAGACATCGAGCCACAAAGTTGACTATGTTGGACTTCATTCCCTTCCAGAAGAATAAGGGTTTAAGGTCTGCCCTCATCTTCGTGACTCCTAGGTGAGCCATGTAAACTGCTCTATGAGCCTCACTCAGGATCAACATCCTCAACTCGTCGTTTGGCGGTACATAAATCTGACCTCTAAACCTCATTAAACCATCACTATCAAATGAATATCCCTCATATCGTGGTACCATCATTGCGTTTTGTCTGATAAAATCCTCGCCTTCTTTGTACCAGTCATCATCACGCTGTAAAGTGAGAATCTTCTCACGTAGATTTTTCTGAAGAGGTAACACCGAAAATATGTGTGGCCTCCAACTCAAGGCATCAGCACCTCGGTTCATTGTTCCCTTTATGTAAGTAATCTCGAAGTCATACTCGCTAAGCAATTCTGACCAATGCCATTGTCGCGCGTTCAGGTCGCTTTGCGTAAAAATGTGTTGTAGTCCACAATGATCAATCCTTAATTCAAATTTTTGTCCAACAAGGTAGTGTCTCCATACCTTCAAGTCATATACGATGGCTAATAACTCCAAATCATGCATCGCGTAGTTTTCTTCATGCCTTCTTAGTTTCCTCGAAATGTGAGCAATCACTCATTCGTCTTGCATCAAGACTCCTCCTAAACCTTCCTTGGATGTGTCAGTGCATACCAAGAAGTCCACGTCCATGTCAGGGACCTTTAGTATCGGCGTGGTTGTCAACAACTCTTTAAGCCTCCAAAATGCTTCCGCGCATTTCTCTGTCCAAACAAACTTCTTGTTTTTCTTCTGCAATTCCGTGATCGGATTTGCTATCTTCGAACAACCCTCGACAAACTGTCGATAGTATCCTGCTAAACCCATAAAAATATGCACTTCTGTAGCGTTCATCGGCGCAGGCCATTCCATAATAGCCTCAACCTTGGCTGGATCCATGGCGATACCTTCGCCGGAGATGACATGCCCTAAGTAGTGAATCCTTCATTGATAAAAAGAGCATTTGGACAACTTCCCATACAATTTGTGCTCTCGAAGGCACTGTAGTACCAAGCGCAAGTGCTCATCATGCTCCTACATCGTCCGAGAGTAGATCAAGATATCATCAATGAATACTTGGACAAACTTGTCCAGGTACTCACGAAACACCCCATTCATCAAACTCATGAATACCCCGGGGGCGTTTGTCAGTCCAAATGGTAAAACAGTAAATTCGTAATGTCCAAATCACGTCTTAAAGGTAGTCTTAGGGATGTCATCCTCCTTGATCCATAATTGGTGATACCCTGATCACAAATCGATCTTGGAGAACACCGTCACACCCTTCATTTGATCGAACAGATCATCAATTCTAGGTAAGGGATACTAATTCTTGATCGTAGCCTTGTTCATTTGATGGTAGTCAATGCAAAGCCTCCACGATTCGTCATTATTTCATATGAAAATAACCGGTGCACCCCACGGTGCCACACTAGGGCGTATCAGACCCAGGTCCAACAACTCCTTCAGTTGCATTTTCAACTCTTGCAACTCCGGGGTCGACATCCGATAAGGCGTTCTTGCTATCGGTTCGGTCCCCGGTTTCAGGTCTATGGTAAACTCTAGTTCCCTTTTTGGTGGCATACCAGGTAACTCCTCTGGAAATACGTCCGCAAAATCCTTCACCACCGGAAGGTGTTCTAGACCTTCCATTGCTCACTTTTCGTTTAGTGCGAGGATCGCATAAATCTTGCACCCCTTGCGCATACTCTTCCATAACTGTAAGGAAGAGACGAACCTCAGGGATACTCCTTGGTTCTATCCTACAATCACACGTCTCTGTCCTTCATCATCGACCAAGCTCAATTGTTTCATCTTACAGTTGAGTATCGCCTCATGCGATTCCAACCAATCCATACCAATCACGATGTCATAAGATCCTAAGATCGTGACGTACAAGTTGACCCTCGTGACAAACTCTCCCAGGTTAAGGGTACAACCCGTAACATTTCCTCCAACCTTTTGTTTGGCTCCAGAAGCCATCTCTATGAAGCTAAACTCATCCTGATCGACTGCCTTTACCTTAATCCTTTTTAGCGCTGCACCAGAAATGAAACTCTCAGTAGCACCTAGGTCTATCAAAATAATAAGGGTTTGGTTAGCGATAGTACCTGTTGTCTCGAGCACAGTCGACTAGTGCTCTGCCTGGCGGTTATTCACCACTGCATGAATCTGATGGGGCTTGCCCATGTCTCCCACGGTAGTGGGTCCGATTGATCCAGACGCTCTAGTCCTCTCCACAGGATAGTCACACTGGTAGTGTGGCTCCCCACATGTCCAACACCCCTTCTTCAGCCCAGTAGTCCTAGTGCCCGAAGTAGAAGATGACGGCCCACCAGCCTAGAAACCAGGTCTGTTCTGCTGAACAGGCCTAAACTGCTACTGTTGTGGGCGACACTGCTGCTGATGCTGTGGTCCCCGATAAGGTTCCCACTGCTGAGGCAACAGTCGTCGGGGTGTAGTGAAAGTGGATCCCCTCTGGGAACCACGATATCCTGGCATATGTCTCACCGGTGTCTGATGCTGTGGGGTGCTAGATGAACCCTGCCCTGCGGGTCTCGCTGGAGTCCTAGTCTAACCCCCACTGATAAGATCCTCCTCTGCTATGAGGGCCTTTTGGACAACTTCGTGCAAGGTTTGAGGCATCAAGATTCTATCCTTGGCACGCAGGCTGTCGTTAAGGCCAAGCACGAACCTGTTGACCTTGAGCTTCTCATTGTTAAGGTGCAGAGCATACCAGAGTAGCTCCATAAAATGTGCCTCTCACTCGGGCACCGTACGACCTCCCTGTCATAATGCGTTGAAATCATTGAGTTGACGCTCAATGAATTCCTCTAAAATATACCTCTCTCAGAACCATTCCTTGAACAGTTCCCATGACACGTCTTCAACGACCATGTTCAACTACGGCAGGAGCATCTTCCACCATAGAAGAGCGCTCCCCTTCAGCTGAAAGACCGCCATGCAGACCTTCATGTTGGAGGTATAATCGCAAAGTGCGAAGCACATCACCATATTCTCCAACCATGCCTTGGTGGCTACGTTGTCCGGGGCACCAAAGAACTCGAGAAATTTTACCTTCTCGAGTTCACGGTGAATGCTTCTTGTAACGGCTGGTGAACGCGGTGGAACTTCAGTGGGTGCTGGTTCTTTGGCCTCGTCTCTGTCCAATCGAATGATCAGAGCCTCGGACATGCGCTGAAAGGATCTCATCATCCCAATAACATCACCAACTGCTATCTTCTCCAGTCCAAGAACCTGCTCGCCTCCATGGGGGTTAGACCCCTCAGGTGTGGATGCTACTGGAGGCGTCACGCCTCCTCCCTTAGCACCTCGTCGTCGCCTCTGCGACGTCCTCTAACCATGATTACCTGCACGTACACAATCAACTCAATCAGCAACAATATAATCAAATCTAATCATGTCAACAAAAGTCGTAGCGAACCCCAAGCCACGGGTCGAACCGACTCTAATACCATATGTAACGTCCTCCTCGTTACGACATCGACTTTGATGAAAGGTGTAAATTTTTTTGTTTAATGTGTGTGTGTGTGTGTAAAAAGGAACAGACACACTTGACTTTCGTCACCACCTGACGACTACCAGACGCAACCACGAATATTACCACCAGAAGACAAGGCGCACAACAAGTAGTTGCAAGCAATGAACAACCAAGACATAAGGCGCACAATGCAAACATTTAACGACATATTGGGTTATGCACAGTACTAACACAGAGGGAAGAATCCATGGTAGTAGATCTTATTATTTCTGCACAGGAAAGCAGGGCGTTTAATCTTAGTTCTCTGCTCCGGAGAGAGAGAAGGTCAGATAGGCTCCTGGCCGACTGCTCAGGCAGAAACTAGTAATCTCCGTCAGGTGTGTCGCAAGAGTGTAAACCCTGCCTTTAAAGGTCTCGAGACTCTTGATACGACACTGGATTCTTTACACAGAAAATACACACAGACATATATACTAAGCTACAAGGAGGTGTCTTCATCCCGCCCGACACAAGCAGACCACGCAATGCAAGAGAACCAAGAACTACAATACCAAGGGCAACCACGACCTCAACGGAAGACACAAGTTAGAAGGACTCCGACATTGACCAACCACTAGAAGGACTCATTGACTTCAATTACAAACCACCTATTCCATGGACTTCTATTAGACGACGAGTTACCAACCCATTCTTAAATATGTAAAGTCAACTAATTTCAATCCCCATTTACTAAGCCATGGTAACTCCTCGTACTTAATTTCAAGGACAGTTCATGATATATGTTTATCAATAACCATAATTATTACAATAACATACCATGAATGAATAACTTCATTACATTTACCTTACTTACCTTGAAATAGGATAACATCCACATTTCATCTCATATGTTAGTATCAAGAAATAAACTACCATGACATCTTCATAAAAGCTGGCATCATTACATTCTAATATAAAGACAATTGGAATTTAACTAACTATTTTTAAATAAATCTACAATATCCTTTCCCTTAAATGACAACACCATTGTAATGATCCTAACTATACTAAGCAACTTAATAGTTCCAATACCATTTAACGATATCTAATTACAATTCCAAGATATAAAATAATATTACAACAGTTTCGTTACTAATATTAATCATTCCTATAAAGGTAAAGAATAATCTCGAGGAAATCTCATTCAAGCTGTCATCATTCTATTGACAACATCTACCATTGCAGAGCTGCCATTCTTCTATATATTCACAATAAATAAATAAAAGTTCAAAAATTAGTTGAGCCTCGGATATCAGTGACTGTAAGATGACCCTGGTTATTTTTTAGCAACATATATCAATTTCCGTGTGAGACTCTACGGGAGTTGAATTAGAAACCGCATAGTAGCCAAAACCCACTCAAAACCCTAGATAACGAAACTTTAACCCTAAAACAACAATATTAACAAAATATCATATATCATTGCAGACTCCATGAGAGACTCGAGAATAATTGAAATAGAGACCACGAAGTGGTCAACTCCTGCTCACAAACCCTAAATCCAAACTTCAACCCTAACAACGACAACATTAATATTGATCAAACATTTTACCATATTGTGCCCCAAAATTCTAGTATAACATAGAGATGGTTCTATTACAATATACTACTCATGAATAACGCAGAAGATCTCATAACGATTTCTCAAAACCACACTTTTTCCAATGAAGGTTTGCAGAATAGTCTTACCAGGAGACCCAAGTTCAAAGTTCCAAAGTTTGTGATAAAAACGAAAACAAACAGGGTAGAGAACAAATATTTGGATAATGAGGTGAAGGGTTCTAGATCTCTGAGGGTTAATGTTTTATGTTAGGTGCAACATTCAACAGTTAATCGATGCCCGATGGTAGAAATGGTGATAGGCGTGTTGATAAATAATAAATAAGAGGTTTTATTTCATTTATGGGCATAGGATGTTTACTTGAAAACCCGGGTCGAGTACCCACAGAAAAATCGAGCAATACGCCCCCATAAAAATCGAAATGCCCAGTAAGTTCAGACACCATGAATTCAACCAAATGCCCAGCAAATTCAGACCCCACGAATTCCACGAATAAAAATAAAAATAAAAATTCCCACATTCAACAATGCCGACAACAATACAATGCCCACAGTAAGATATATCGCCCACAGAATGTAACTGCCCAACATAAGGTAAAAGTGTCATGGCTGAAAGGTTTAGCGCCCTATAGAAATTGAACGCCCACAGAGAAATGAAAACACCCATAGAATTGATCGCCCCCACTGTCAATAAGGAAGACACCCCCCAAAAACCCACGGTCTAAGGAAAATTCCAGAACAACAAATAATAAAAATACACATTCCCGCACAATAATTTAAAATTTGCACAGTCCAGATTATCAATAGTAATTATTTTACATTGTCCGAACATCGAATGGAAAAAGGGGTTTACACAATCCATAATTACAGCAGAGATGATTTTATATAGTCCAGAGCATTGAATGAAAAGGGATATACACAGTCCAGATTAGTTAATAATAAATAAACTACACAGTCCAGAACCATAAATAAAATTTACGTAGTCCAGAGAAATAAATAAAATTTACGCAGTCCATTCATAAACTTCACAACTCCATTACCATGCATTCTAACTACAAATTTAAATATCATACCATTGCCTCAGCGCCGTCCTCGAGTGTTGTTCGTGCGTTGTGCTGCTCCTGCTCCGTTCCGACCGTAGAGACTACACTGGTACCTCCCATCCAAACGCTAGGGGTACTCTGCTTCCCCCTTAGCCCCCTGAGCCACAAAGGGCCCACACACAGTCCAGATAGCATACCTAGCTTCCCAGCTCACCTCCAAGGCTGAGCTACCACTCTAATCCCAGCTGAGAAAATCCCCAACTCCTCACAAGCAATCATTCCAGTCCAAATTCGGCAGCATAACGATACCTAACAACCCATCCCTTTTTCCCTCCATCCCCCTTTCTTTTATGGAGTTTTGAGCCCCCTTTCCCTAAATCATATTTAATTTAATTTTTAATGAAAAACCCTAAAAAATTCTCTGTCTTACAAGTGTCACTCATCCCCCACGTTTCTCCCAAGATTATTTTCTTAAATTTATTAAAAGGCTCATTTCCCTATTTTATTATTCCCTCTCTCTCTTTTATTTATTTTTATTTTTTAAACCAAAAAGGTAAATGCGCCAATGCATCTTTTCATTTTATTTTTAAATTCATACTTTATACTCCCGCTCGTTAAATAATGTTATTACTATTGGTTCACTCTCAGTTTATGTATGAGTTTTATGTAAAATAGTTTAGTCCCTTAAGCATTCAATTTATTCACTGAAGGTTATGCGTTCTGTCAATCAAAACTATGGCTTTCGGTATTCGTTTATTTATGAATTAGTTTAATTTTTTTTGAAAACTATTGCGTTCATAGGGGGTTATGCTTTAAATTTTTTTATAGGGTTATGTATTTGACAGAAGGGTTTTCATAAAAGTTATGCTTTCAAAATGTTAATGAACTCTCATTGCAAGTTGTGTTTAAAGAAGGAGATGCCTTCAATGAAATTTATTGTCTGGGTTAACTAAACTGTAATTTATGTATATTTTTATTTTTAAGAAAAGTTATGTTTCAATTTGAATAAAAGTTATGAGTTCATTAAAAGTTAAACTATTTCATTTAGAATTAGGGTTAGGCTCTTTTTAGAGTTAGAGTTAGGGCCTTTTTCCTCAAGGTTAAACGAAATTTTTATCTTAGAGAAGTTTTTTTTTTGACTTAGGTTTAGATTTTGAACTGGACGACAATTGTTTAGGGGAGTCGTTTTAAGAATTTATTAAGGTGTTATTGTCTTAGGTATATTTAGGTTTGTTTCCTTCATCCACATCAATGCGACGTTCCCTTCAGGACGCACCACGTGCTCCAAGGGTGCCACTCACCTCATTCGTTTCCTTTGCGCGACATGCCCTTCAAGATGCACCACGTGCTCGAAGGGTGCCACTCGCTTCTTGTGTTTCTTTTGTGCGACGTGACCTTCAGGATGCACCACGTGCTCCAAGGGTGCCACTCGCCAACTGGACTGATTGGTAGACATCTATAACCCCTGGAGTCAACACTCCGCCAGGTGAACTTTTGGGAGACTAAGGGCTCTAAGGAATAAGGCCCCCACCTTATTGCGCACCCCTTAGAATCATCGTGAGCGACTGTCGCAGTTTTCCCTCATGGCATCGTGGATCCTCTCGAACTAGGTAATCGTTAACCTACAGTTCGAGCCACGATGGGAGTGCTAGTAGGCAGTGGCAGGGATACTGTCCACCCCTCTCCCTCAACCTCTCTGGAAATCGTGTGTGGCCCCTTTACTCCATATGTGAGTCTGGTCGACAAGCTATCGTCAGCCTGCATCATCGACAATCGTGTCAGAACATGTCAACATCAAATCATCAAATCAATGAAATATCACAATAAATAAATCAACCCAAATAGCACACTCCCTGACTCAATCTGGAGTCCAAGGGTTTCCACCGATGCCTCTGCATCCTCAAGGTCCAAAACCCTGCACACTCAATACAATTAAGTCAATAGCACCTGTCTACATCAAATAGTAAAACATCATGTCGTCTATCATAATGCATCATCATCAAGTATAAATGTTTTAACATTAGAAAATTCCATATCACTTGCGAGCAAGTTTCCTCAAATAATAAGTTTTCTCAGTGCACCAGAGCGGGATGTTACATCAATGAGTACTTGGAATAAGCCTTAAAAAACAAAAGATATTCAATGTGTTCAAGTGTTATTAAATGAGAGAGCCTTGCCTCTTATTTATACTTTCATGTAGCATCCCACTCATTTTTTTAGGGATTTCTCCATTAACTTTATAATTTAAATAATTTCTTTTGCAAACACTTTGACTTTTTGGGGCTTCTAGATGACTCATGAGGGTTCTCCAACTTCACATGGCCATAAATCTCTAACCGTGAGGAGTTATGTGACGTTCCACATACCACCGGAAATGACATGACATGTACTATACATATGGAATAGTCTTACCTACAAATGTCTCAAAAATCATACCATTATCCATCAACCAAACTTGGGTCCATTACCCAAACCATTGTGCTACCAGAATTCACTACCGTAATTTCTTCAAGGGTTGACATCAATGACAACCAACCCAATTAGTCAATAATCTCCCCCTTTGGCATTGATGGCAACAATTTGATGCAATACTAAAGTCATGAGATGCAATACTGAATTCATATCACTCATGCTCCCCTTGTGACCATCACTCCCCCTAGAACCATGCCTCTATGCTCTGCATCTGATAAATATCTCCCCCTTTGTCATCAATGGAAAATGTATCTTTCCATCCAGGGTTGCTCCCCCTAACTAAACTATCCTTGGTGATACTCCCCCTGACTGAACTCTTCCTGAAACAGATCTCCTGACATGAACTGTCCTCTTTATGGTGCTTCCTCATGTAAATATAATACATATAAGATAATCATTCAAAATCATTCATTTTGGAGTATAAATTACTCTGAGTCTTTGGCGAAGATACTGAAAGGCTTCTCTTGGAAGTAGTTTTGTAAAGATGTCTTCCACTTTTTCTTTTGTGCCCACATATTCAACTCTAATGTTCTTCTCTGCAACCTATTCCCATAGAAAGTGATACTTTATTGGAATGTTCTTTGTCTTGGAGTGCATCACTTGGTTATTTGAGATAATGATGGCACTTGTATGATCACAATAGATTGGAATGGACTCATCATACTTAACCTGTATATCTGTCAGAGTTTTTTTCATCCATAGAACCTATGTAAAACATGTTGTTGCTGCAATATACTCTGCCTCTTCATCTTCATCTTTTCAATTTTCCATGGATTTACCAACATGTACGCACCCTAATACACTTCCAACCCATGTACGTACACACCCTAATACATTGTCAGCCCGCGTATGTACACACCCTAATACACTTTTAGCCCGTGTATGTACACACCCTAATACACTGTCAGCCCACATACACCTTAGAAATTAGGGTTTTTTTGTATTCGTTGTAATTTTAAAAATTTCACCGTCAACCCTTTGTACTACCTCAGAGTTTCACAACTTCATATGTATCAATGAGTACTTTCAATAAGCCTTACACAAAAAAATATATTCAATGTGTTCAAGTGTGATTAAATGAGAGAGCATTACCTCTTGTTTATAATTTCATGTAGCATCCCAATTTCATTTTTTAGGGAGTTCTCCATTAACTTTATTATTTAAATAATTTCTTTTGCAAAGACTTTGACTTTTTGGGGCTTCTAGATGACTCACAAGGTTTCTCCAACTTTACATGGCCATAAATATATAGCCGTGAGGAGTTATGTGATGTTACACATACCACCGGAAATGGCATGACATGTACTATCCATCTGGAATAGTCTTACCTACAAATGTCTCAAAAATCATAGCATTATCCATCAAGCAAACTTGGGTCCATAACCCAAACCATTGTGTTATCGGAATTCACTACCGGACTTTCTTCAAGGGTTGAAATCAATGACAACCAACCCAATTAATCAACAATCTCCCCCTTTGGCATTTATTGCAACAATTTGATGCAATATTGAAGTCATGTCATGCAATACTGAATTCATATCACTCATTCTCCCCCTGTGACCATCACTCCCCCTATAACCATGCCTCTGTGCTCTGCATACGATAAATCTCTTTGCTTTTGTCATCAATGGAAAATGTATCTTTCCATCTGGGGATTCTCCCCCTAACTGAACTGTCCTTGGGGATACTCCCCCTGACTAAACAATTCCTAAAACTGATCTCTCGACCTGACCTGTCCTCTTTATGGTGATTCCTCCTGTAAATCTAAGACATATAAGATAAGCATTCAAAAGAATTCATTTTGGAGTAGAAATTACTTTGAGTCTCTGGTGAAGATACTCAAAGGCTTCTCTTGGAAGCAGTTTTGTAATGATGTCTACCACTTGTTCTTTTGTGCCCTCATATTCAACTTTGATGTTCTTCTCTACAACTTGTTCCCCTAGAAAGTGATACTTTATTGGAATGTGATTTGTCTTGGAGTGCATCACTGGGTTCTTTGAGATATTGATGGCACTTGTATAATCACAATAGATTGAAATTGTCTCATCATACTCAACCAGTATATCTGTTAGATTTTGTTTCATCCATAGAACGTGTGTACAACATGTTGTTGCTGTAATATACTCTGCCTTGGCTGTAGATAAGGATACTGGTGATTGTTTCTTGCTTGACCATGATACTAAACACTCACCCAAGTATAACTCTTCTCCACTGGTGCTTCATCGATCATCAATGAAAACTGCCCAATCTGCATTTGTGTAGGCAATAAGTGATAGATCCTTTCCTTTTGGATACCATAATCCAAACTCTTTTGTTCCTTCGAGATATTCGAAAATCTTTTTCATCGTGAATAGATGTGATTCCTTTGTTTCTACTTGAAATTGTGCCACCTATCCAACTGCTTGCATTACATTTGGTCCGGATGCTATCACATATAGTAGGCTACCAATCATTGACCTATATTGCCAATGATATGTAGACTTTGAATCATCATCTTTTCTCAACTTGCAATTGGTTTGCATGGGAGTGATAACTGGTTTGCAATCTTCCATTCTGAACCTCTTTAGCATTTCTCTGATATACTTGGTCTGAGAAATAAAAATTCCTTGATTACTTTGACGTATCTGAAGACCTGGAAAGAAGGATAGTTCTGAAAGTAATGACATTTCAAATTCATTTTGCATGACCTTTCCAAATTTTTGTCTTAACCTGTCATCAATACCTCCAAAAATAATATCATCAACATAAAATTCAATTAATAAAATACTATCTTGAGTTACCTTGATGTAGAGATTGTTGTTTGCACTTCCTTTTCTTAACCCTGCATGATGTATATATTTATCCAGTCTAGAGTACCATGCTCTATGAGCTTGTTTGAGACCATACAAGGCCTTCTTCAATTTACATACATAATCTGCATTCTCTGACAACTGAAATCCTTCTGGTTGTTTAATGTAGACTTCTTCTTCAAGTTCTCCATTTAGAAAACCTGATTTTACATCCATCTGATACACTTTAATATTCTTGGAGCATGCATAAGCTAGGATCAATTGGATTGCTTCCATTCTGGAAACTGGAGAAAATTTCTCTTCAAAGTCAATTCCTTCAACATGTGTGTATCCTTTACATACCAATATAGCTTTGTTCCTTGTAACATGTCTATATTCATTCAATTTATTTCTGAATACCCACTTTGTGCCAATCACATTCGTATTCTTTGGTCTTGGAGCTAATTCCCAAGTGTCATTCTTCTCTATTTGATCTAATTATTCATCCATGGCCTTATTTCAAAATTCATCCTTGCTGGCCTCTTCAATACAATTTGATTCAATTGTAGATGAGAGTTCTAGGTGCATTTGTTTTGGTGAACATATTCTTCTTCTAGTCTTAACTCCTGCATCTTTGTTTACGATAATCTTATCTAAAGGATGATTCTTCTGTACTTGTTTTATAGGTGTATTTGGAGGCTCTTGTTGAACTTTCTCTTCTACTTCTATCTAATCTTCTTCATCTTCCCCTTCTACTTCTTCTTTATCTTCTGCGTCTTCCTCGTAAAGTTGTTCCATTGATTCATTTTCTTCTTCCTTTATTTCTTGTCTACCTGTTTCATCAATTGTTACATTGATGATTTCCACAAATTTGTTCAATATCAGGTTGTAACACTTGTATGCTTTCCTTGTACTTGAGTAACCAACAACTACTCCTTTGTCCACACTAGATTCAAACTTTCCTATTCTTCCATCTTTTCTTTTGATGTAGCATTTGCTTCCAAAAACTCTGAAGTTCTCTACATTTGCTGGTCTTCCTTTCCATCTCTCGTAGGGATTTTTGTCAGTGTTGTTTCTTAGCATTACTCTTTTTTGAATGTGAACTGTTGTATGGATTTCCTATGTATGAAATATATCTGTCAATTAGGAATCCATTAGCATTACTTGATCCATTTCCTGTTTTGTCATGTTTTTTCTTTCAACAACTCCATTCTGTTGAGGTGTCCTAGCAACGAAGAATTGCCTTTTTATTCCATGCCTGCTGCAGTAGTCCATAAATTCCTTTGAAGTGAACTCTCCTCGATTATCAGATCTCAAGCATTTGATTTTTAAATCCATTTCATTTTCAACCATTTCCTTGTAGACCTTGAAGTTTTCAAAATCTTCTGACTTATTCCTGAGGAATAAAACTACAATCATTCTTGTATAATCATCAACTAATAACATAAAGTCGTTCTCACCTTTTAAAACCTTTGTTGTAGTTGGTCCAACAAGATTAGTATGCACAATTTCCAGTGGTCTTATCATTGAATATTCCTTTGATTTGAACCTGGACTTTGTTTGCTTTCCTTGTTGACAATGTTTGCATAAGGTGTTGGATGGTTTCGTTATCTGGGGAATTTCTCTAACTACTTCCCTTTTGATGACTTTGATAAGGTTTGTTGGCACAGGGTCAGACCCAGGGTTCAAATCTTATAGCACACCAAAAAACCCTAACTACTAGCCCTTTCAGAAATACCTGCGAAGCAGATGCAGTCTCACCCGAAGTAGCAATAGTGGGGTTGCAAGACACAGGTGTCTACAACCAGAGGAAATGTAAATTTAATGCAGAACAACAATGCAGTTAGCCTAGCAATGCTTGAAAATATTATTCTTATTTTGTGAAGTTATATCTCTGATCTAACACAACAATGTAGTAACAGTATATCAGACGACAAATAACACAACATCAACAAAAAAGATAATAAGATATAGGTGGTTCACCCTCTACCTAGGGCTACATCCACAGAAATATGTTTCTTGATATATTAGATGGAAATATACAGTTCTATATGCGCACTTAGGTTCATATCTGTCTCTCTTTCTCTCTTTTTCTTCCCTCCCTGCGCACTTAGCTGAAGATCCAGACTACAAGAATGTTCTTACAAAAAATCACTTCTCTCTCTCACACAACAACAATCCATAACCATTAACCAACAACCCTTTCAATTCTTCTTGACCTTTATTTATACATTACATGATTCTCAAACAACCTTAGACCAAAATCTAGGTGTCAAAACCCTAGATGAAAAAACCCTAGGTGTTAAAACCCTAGGACCCACATAACCCGCATGGTAAGGGATTTTCCAGCCTGTCCTTCCTCCTTCTCCACGCGGTGCTCCACATTATCCGTTGGTGTCTTCTTCTGCTTGTTGCATTTTCCATGATCCCTCTTCTTTGCTGATCTGCATTCCTTGATATTATCTTTCAACGGATTACTTTTTCCTTACTTCACTCCTTATTTTCTTCTTCTTTAACCGCTTCGACCCTTCCTCGGTTTATATGCCTTCCACGTAGTTCACGCTTCTCCTTTATTCCTTAATATTTGCTTCTTTACATAACCAAGGGAAAATAGGCCTTCTGTAAGATTGAACCTTCTGAATTACTTCGAATGCAGACTGCACAGAGAAGCCTGTGATTTCTTCTCTTTACCTTCCCATGTTGTGCAGACTATATTTTCTATGTCTAGTACCCAGTTTCAACTGCACCTAGTACCTATACCCTTCTTACTCTACTTTCACTAAGAGTTGTGAGGAAGAGGGTTGTCACAATACAACTTCAACCTACTACCATTCACTAAACCATACTTCCATTCTCCATTAAGAGTCTTCAACTACGTATCTCCACCTTTTGTAACATCATAAAATTTGAACGGTCCAAGTGAACATGTCCCTAACTTCCCTGGATGCTTCATGAACTTTTTATCATATAACAATACCAAATCTCCTTGATTAAATTCTTTCTTCTTGATATGTCTATCATGGTAAGCCTTTTCTTGTTCTTTTTGCACCTTCTGATGAAATACTGCAATAAACCTATCTTCCTCCAGTTCCAACAATTGCACAAGCCTATCTTGAACAACGTCGATGTCATCCATGCCTGTAAATGATGCAATTCTTAAACTAGGAACCAATTATTCCATAGGTACCATTGCTTCCAAGCCATAAACTAACTTAAAGGGAGTTTGCATTGTCAAATTTTT
>ML807565.1:325295-337085 GCA_009831015.1 Picea engelmannii
CTAAGGTCATGTGTAGATGGTCATGTAGGCCAAGGCCTATAGCCAGCAGGGCTAGCGCATGGAAAGGGGCGCATCGGCATCGGGGATCGGGACTTTGTAATGACAAAGTCACTTGACATCAAAAACCCCGATTTCACGAAATGTGAAATCGCGAGTGAATCTAGACCGTCAGATCCAGAAATGATCAGGACCTTTGATTTAAAAGGGTGCGCGTAGGTTTAATTCAATTTTTAAACAGGAGCCTGATTTCCTCCAAGCAATAAATATTGGACCCAATGAGCGTTGAACGGGTCCTGGACCAATGGGCTTAAAAAGGGGTTGATGCTCTTGGCAGATGGGGTGGTCAAAGGATGCGGAGGCCATTTTTCTGATAGTAGGCATATCTACTGGTGGGTGATGTCATTTTTGCAGGCAACATGAAAGTTTTGAAGAAAGAGGAACCTCCTTGTGGCAGTCAGGTGGCAGATCTACATCGACAAAGAGATCACGGCTGTGGGTTCAGCAACCATGAGATCAGAGGCATCATCTCTAGGTTTATTGAGTTGTTTAATATGTGTTCTTTGGTAACTGCCTGACAGTCTGTAGATCTGTGTTTACTCTTGAGATAATTTATGTTACTGTCATAACCACTAGATGAAACTACCTGATCCAGTGTGAAAATTAATGAAACGTGGTCAGCAGTGAGTATGAGGGTTAAACCCTTCAGTAGTAGCAATCTGCCAGTAGAAACCGGTGCTATCTTCAGGGGGTTGAAGCTCCCTTCCAGGAAAGGCTAGTAAACGAGAGAAGGTTGTAGCCTTCTGCAGGTAGAAGCCTGCGTACTAGTATGAGTCTGCACTAGTACATTGTTGTAGAATGTTTTCTTAATAATAATCATTAAAGACAGAGACAACAACAGCGGTGGTTTTCTCCCTATTTGGGTTTCCACCTTAAATTCTGGTGTTCATGTGTCCTATTCATCTGTGTTAGTTTATTTTGTTGAATTACTGTTTAAAAGACATCTGATGAATGAAGAAATCCATAATATGATCTCTGGATGCACTACTGTGTTTCATAAGAATTTACAACAACTGGTCTCTATAAAGTAGACTAAGATTTTTCAGTGAAAGAAAAGTTAAAAATCGATTGATAGCTCAAATATTGATTCACCCCCCCCTCTCAGTATTTTTCAACACTATGCTAGGGTCGGTGTCGACGATGATTTTCTTCCTCTTATTCTCCACACCTATGTCACCCATCGATCCAAGCACCACTAGGAGTAGGAGGAAATTTTGTGAGATAAACAACACGAGTTTCATTGAAGGAGTGATAGGGATGTAACTGGGATAAGTTTCGCAGTAGTGGTTTTTCTTCGACCTCAGACAAACAAACCAGAGTGACAATATGGATGACGTCCAATCTGTTATGTAAACGTGAAAGCCTAATCTTCTTATGCTAGTAGTCTTGACATGTATAGCATAAGGGTGCCTTCTCCTCCTCGTGGCTTGGTCTGATGCTTCTGCACTGGCTTTGTCTTGACTTATGTGTTGTGTGTTGATTGAAGTGCATGGCTTGGTGTGATGTTGTCGATGTGTGAATACAAAAATTGATAAAAAAACACAGCCAAGATGAATATCTAGTTGCGTTGCCCTTATACCTTAACACTTGGATTCTTTGTGATCAAACCCTTTGACACCTGTGGTCACCTTACCAATTGGAGTTCTCTTTCAATTCTTTTGTTCTTATGGCAGAAATGCATTTTTATTCCATATATATAAAAAAATGAAAACCTTAAAGTAACTTAAAAGAAATAATAGTATCAATGCAATGAACATAGAATTTTGATACTTCGTAGGCTCCTTTTATTTTTTTTTTGTCCCTTGCATCTTGAGACATCTCTGCTAAGGAACCATGAATATGAGCAAATGCAATCTCAACGATACTGATATGTGCTTTGTAGCTTTGCAGGTCATATGGTACTGGAGTATTGGAGCGGGAGCTATCCTTCGGTCTATATTTGTTTTAAAATATAAAAACAAATGTTTTCTCATATATATATGTGCCACCAATCTTTGCTCACTATGTGAAACTATAAACTTTGACATAGATCTTAACTTGAAAAAACAGGCTGTGGATTTTCCTCCATGTTGCATTGCTGACTAATAATTCTAATATTTTAGGAAGTGAGATGATATTTTATGATGGCGCTGCAATAACATCATTATTCCAATAGCATGTCTGTCATAACCAAAAGTCCAAAATTTAAAACTGTAAATGAAGTACTAACATTTACATTCCTAGGATCATCATCTTCATCAACATTAATATTAGAGCAATCCTGTAATAGTTGAAGAGGTGCAATTCAGTCATCTTTTTCTTGGTCAAGAGGGGGGTTAGGTGCCTCCTCAAAGAACTTATGTATTATAATTTATAAAGCTTGATATATTGTGGGGTACTGAATTTCAAATAAGAAGGTAGCTATAAAGTTCTGATTCATACCATACCAATTTGTAGTGATGAAGTACAATTCTACTTGAAGACACCAGTTGATAGGCATAGTATCCAATGTGTTAATGAACTTATGTACCCACCATTCTTTAGGAATATTGCTCCATGCCTCCTCATAACTTCGCACATGGTCCTTAGGGAAACTATGACCCATGTATCGAACTTCACATCCTTCATCTTGATTTGAAAGGCGTACTGTCAATAATGTGTGAAATTGTTCCCATTTTGTGATGTTCTTCTTGTGTGTTCCCCACCATATAGCTAGTGTGGCTTTCAAGTCTTCATCTAGTGCTAACATCCTCTATTGTATTGGTACAATTCTCTAAAATTCAGCTAGAAATGTCTCTAAATGATTCAAACCATCGAATGTAGGAAGATTACTTACTTCCGTGCCAATCCAATGAACTGCTCTGGTCAATCTGGTGCATCTTCGTGTAAAGACTTCGTACATTCTGTTCTGCAAATTTTCCAATGCCTCTTCGAAATATGATGAACATGCACTTTCACTTTTCCAACTGATATTTCCATTTGCTATGGGATTAATATAATCCTGCTATCTTGCTTTCAGTTTGTAGATGTTTTCTATCTCGTAGGCACAGTCTTCTTCTCTTATCGGTTACGTGTGTCTTTGAAATTCATCGAGGTCAATAGGTGCAATGAACTTAAGTCCATTACCCTCAAATTTCATTCTTCTCTTATTTAGTTCAACAACAATCGAATTGTTGAAAGCCCAATCAATTCCTAATAGCGCATGATATAGACAACTATCATCAATAATATCAATCACTTCAAAGTTTACAAATGTCCTTACCCCATCAATGTCCACAGGGACATGCTCTAGTCTTCCAAAGGGGCTCACCACCTACTGATTAGCCATATTGAGTCTAATAGGAGAGTAAATCAATCTAGGTTTTCCCATCAGTTCCCAAGTCTGCTTTTTCATAACATTTACCTCCAATCCCAAGTCGAGGACCACATAGTCCACATCGTAGTTTCCAATCTGATAACTAAGGTGCAGTTCCTTGTTTTTCCTTATTTTTCTTGATACTTAATTCACAACTCTACTCAGCATAGGGTCTATTCTTCCAATTTCACACTATCTTACCAGGTGTTGTAGCTCCTGTAAAACTTTTTCATCTTTAATAACATCTTTAATAACAAGGGTGATGCCTATTTCTACATACCTCACACCATGGTATAGTATCTTGCTTCAAAGGGCTAGACTCTCCCGAGTCCAGGTATTCATGAAATAGGGGACAATGCTCTTTGTCATGGCCCTCTGCTTTACGTCTGATACACTAGATATCTTCTCTTTTTTCCTTCCCTTTGTCCTTCTTCATATCTTCGACTTGTAAGGATAAATTAGTTAATTGATTTAAGATCCGACTCATACCTAGATTGGATTCTCCTACAGGGGTTGCTTCTAGTTTCATGGTGATCTCCAATGATTCATCCTACGAGGTGACTTTATGTTGCATGATAGGAAATATGATATGTGGTAGGAGGGCAGCGCTTAACCATTCTTTATTTTGTTCATCTAGGATCTGAAAACTTAAATGACCTGTCAGAGTCTTAAATGTCTGATCAAACTACCAAACAGGTTCAGTGACCTTCTTCTTGATTTCCTTCAACTCTGTAATGCACTGCGACTCTGACTTAGGATTCTTGAATTCTGCACTCAGTGCAATATTAATTTCATTTAACGATTTAGGATGTCCAGGTCTTGAAGAAAACTTCATATACCAGTTCAGAGCGTGATTCCTCAAGGTAGTACTAAACTAAGTTCTCTTAACCACTTCTTTGGTAACTTGCTTAATGCTCCATACAACTTCACATAAGAACCGGTGATGATCATGATTCTCATATCCGTCTCCACCAAAAATAGGTAACCTCATTTCATCTGCCATAGATATTCCTTGGTTTCTTGACTAAGTATGTACTAAGCTTCTTGTAACAGTACTCTGATTTCTCTGACTAATTTGGTTACTCTGGTTACTTAATGATGCTAAAACAACAAGAGGATTAATATTACTTATTTCAATAGTAGGCACAGTTCCTGAAGTTTATGGTTCTTCCCGACGAAGTTCTTCAGACCCTACTTCTTCTATTCTTGCGGACTCTAAATACTCTTCGTCTCCACTATAGAATCCCTCGTCCCCATAATTTTTCTTAAATAGGTTTGTAGGAGGAACCTCTCTGAACGATCTCCAACTACGTGTGTGTCCAGCCTCTATGTCACTGTCCCTGTATGAATTCTTGAACATTATCTTCACTGTATCTTCAGGATATTCTTCTCATGCAATAACATCTTAATCCTCAACTTTAAAAAGTGTAGGAAATTTCCTCTGGGTCCCTTAAATAAATACCTCTTTTCTTGACTATATGATTCCACTCTATCAATAGAAAACTAAATAATGTAGCCTCCAATAGTGCTATCAAAACAAGGATCTACTACTCTAGACATGACATTATCAACTCTCTTGATCTTCTTGATCAATGTCATTGTCCAAACGACAATTGGTCTAGATATGATCTCAAACTGGGTGTTTGCTAATATGGCTAACCACTCGTACAAATCCTTATGAACTCCTCCAAAGAAAATCTCGTGTATGTCGGTAAAGATGTACCTTCCCAACCAGTCTTTAGTACTAATGCTAGGATTATTGTTTTGAGCTTCGACGAAGTCCTTCACTTATTATTCTATCCACTATTGAATCTTTGTATTCGATGGAAACCACATTGAAATTCCCTCAAAAATATCCATGTCCTGACAATAGAACCATTTGTTGGCATAGGGGCAGACCCAAGGTTCAACTCTTACAATGCACCAACAAACCCTAACTACTGGTCGTTTCGAAAACACTTGCGAAGAAGATGCAGTCTCACCTGAAGTTAATAGGGGGGTTGCATGACACATGTGTCTACAACCATAGGAAATGCAAAGTGAATCTAGAACAACAACGCAATTAACCTAGCTATGCTTAACAATATTATTCTTACTTCACAAAGTTATATCTCCGATCTAACACAACAATGCAGTAACAATATATCAGATGACAAATAACACAACGTCAACCACAAAGACAATAAGATATATGTGGTTTACCCTCTTCGTAGGGCTACATCCACAGAACTGTGTTTCTTGATATATTAGATGAAAACATACAGTTCTATTTGCGCACTTAGCTACACATCTGTCTCTCTTTCTCTTCCCTCCCTGTGCAACCATCTGCAAGGTTGATATTCACACCCAATTGAAGATCCAAACTACAAGAATGTTCTTACAAGAAATCGCTTCTCCATCTCACAACAAAAATAACCATAACCATTAACCAAAATCCCTCTTGACTCTTATTGACCTTTATTTATACATTACATGATTCTTAGACAACCTTAGACCGAAGTCTAGGTCTCAAAACCCTAGATGAAAAAACCCTAGGTGTTAAAACCCTAGGACCCACATAACCTGCATGCTAAGGGATTTTCCAGGCTGTCCTTCCTCCTTCTATGCGTGGTGCTCCACAGTATCCATTGGTGTCTGATTCCTCTTCCTGAGTTGTCCACGATCCCTCTTCTTTGTTGATCAACCTTCCTTGATATTATCTCTCAACGACTCAATTTTTCCTTACTTCTCTCCTTCTTTTCTGCTTCTTTAACCACTTCGACCCTTCCTCAGTTTATGTTCCTTCTGCGCAGTTCACACATCACCTTTATTCCTTAATATTCACTTCCATACATAACCAAGGGTCAAAAAGGTTATCAAAATGTATATGACCCATTCTTCTATGCCATAGCCAACTTTCATCTTCCTTTCCTAGATAACACTTTTCATTTCCAATTTCACTTAATACACATATGTTGCTTGAAGTTCTTGCAGTTGTTGCAATCGATTTTCCTGAACCTTCTTTTCTTATCTCACACTTTTGTGAATCAAAAGTAACTTTATGACCTTGATCAGACATTTGACTCACACTTAGAATTATATGTTTCATATCTTCTACTAGTAGAACATTTTCTGCCTTGGTATTCTTGTTCCCAATTGTGACTATGCCTTTTCCAATTATTTTAGCCGAATCATCATTTCCCAAGGAGACTGGTCCATCTCTTTCCTTTATTAATGTATGAAACCTGTCTCTATCACTTGTCATGTGTTTTGAATATCCACTGTCAACATACCAACCATGTTTCTTCTTCTTAGCTTGTAGAGCGAGAGTGCATTCTTCATTGCTATACTGATTCTGCTTTCTTATCCATGTCCTTTTCTAAGGTTCCTATCTGATGCAGTAAGAAACACGACCAAACCACCTTGTCGCATCCCCTACTCACAGGATCGATCATTCAGTTCCCCTTTGAGCTAAATTAGCTCATTCGATTCCCTGCTGGAATCTCTGATGAAAACCCGATCCACAGGTCCTTCTCTTTTCCCTGTCACGGCCTCTGCACACGCTTGTGACCTTTCCCCGATTTAATTTTGGGTTTCGGGGTTTCTTGTTCCTTGATGTCAAGAAACTCTGTCCCCACGAACTCCTGATTGCCGATCTGCTGATACAGTGCTTTATTCGTTATCCCTCCTGGCTACGCTCCTGGCCTATATGACCGCTATCCCTTGTGACCATAGTCTTATCTCTCGTCGGGGTTTCGGACATCGCAATGCCGAAAGGCATAAAACTTGTGCCCACAGGATTCTCGATATCCCTATGCACGATCTCCCAATGTGACTCCCCTATCGGGTCTCCTCTTCTGGTGGCCTCGCTCACCGCCATGCTTCCCTTCAAGATGGGCGGTCCTGATTGTCTCTCGTGATTTCGCGACTTCTGATGCTCTGGAAGTCTTGTCCTCCATACTCGCGAAATGTCGAACTCCGATGCTCCGATTTGACTTTTCTATCGGGACTTCACCTGATAGTATGGATCTCTACCACATGTCCCCAACTGATGGATGATCCAATCTCGTTGTTTCGGAGATTTCAATGCTCCGATGACAGAAATCCTCTGTCAACTCAAAACCCCGGTAGACGATATACCGACGGGTCTCCGGTTTCTGCCACGTATCTCCACAAACAGACGACTCAGATCTTCCCTGAGACTTTTCCTATAGAAATTCCCAATCTCTTGTCTTCGAGACTCCCGATATGTCAATCACTGAAGTCCCGATGTCCTGACGCCTGTTTTGGGACTCTCGCCTCCACGAATACTAGTGCCCGGATCTTCGAAATGAATGATCTAGTGACACGCGTCCTCCCACAAATCAATGGCTGCAATTCTTTCGTTGTTTCAGGACTTATAAAGCCTCTATCTCTCGACCTCGATAAATCTAATATCCCGAGTGCCGATATCCCGATATGTGTCGGGACTCTCTCCTCTCCTTTCAAGGGCTTAAACCTTGTGCAGTTTCTGGCCGGTCCAGCGGCTGACGGGTAACTATGTGAACATCCAACGGTCCACAATTTCCCCTTCTGTGTGCTTCTCCTGATGCTCTCCTGGACATAGGAACCAATGGTCTAGATCTTCTTTTCTCCAGCCGATCTGACGGCGGCTGTGCTCCCCTGAACTTGCGCACTCCTTCTTCCCAGACTTGGAAGAATTTCAAAATCCAAAGGCCTCAACCTTTGCTCCCTTTCCCCTCTAGAAACTCCTCACTCTGAGTTCTCACCTAGGCTTTTCAATAGCGTTGTTCCTCCTAAGATTTTACTCCTAGATCCTCAAAAGGATTCTTTGACTTCTGCGCCTCTGCAGAGTCTTCACGCACACACAATGCTATCTCTCCTAAGCTTCTCAAATGCTTAGACCCCTAAGGGATTTTATCCTTCATTCCTTCTCCCACAGATGGAGAATGTAATGCCCTCCAGGCTATATCTCTGCTCAAGCAACCTCTTGCTGAGTGTTGCGGGGTGTTCAACAACCCTGTGAAGATCCCTCAGTGGATTCTTCTCCAAATCACAAAACTCAAAGAGTTCTCTTCTTCCTGTGTCTGTCTGCACACTTACTCGATGCCCACCTGACAGAGTATCCTCTCCTTTCACTCTCTCAATGCCCACCTAGAAAAGCTCTCAGAATCCTCAGTGATTTTGTTTCTTCTGACTGAACTCATAGCAGAGTTCCTTCCCATGTGCACTCCTTGCACCTACTCAATGCCCACCTGGCAGAACTTCACAAAACTCCATAGAGCTTATGACTGCAACCGTGTCTTCTCCCACACAACCTTGCCTCCAAGGTATTTAGCAACCTTGAGGTCTTCCCCGAGTTGATGATTTCAGCTGTGTGCCCACCTAGCACGTCTTTGTTTGAATCCGCAGAGTTCAGATATGCAACCTTTGTGCATGGCTATTAGAACCCGCAACATTCTGTCACACCCTCCTGGTGTGAAGCCTCAAAGACCTCTCAAGCCTGAAACCATGAACTCCTGCAAACGAAAACCTACAACATACATTCATATCATATAAAGAACACTCACAGAAATTCATTCAACACAGAATACATGCAAGAAAAACTGCTATGTTTGTATTAAAATGGAAAATGCTTGTATTTACAAGGGTGTTCTTGAGCTCTCTCTGGCTCTTCTCTTATGCTCTCTACTTGCAGATTCTCTTCTTCTCAACTTACTACTAAATGAGATACTAAAAATATCTTTTACCTGAGGGGGCTCTTAAAGATCTTCCCTCCAATCTACCTACCCTATTCAATCACATTGAATGGGATGTCTAGTCCACTATCTGGATCTAGATCTCAGCCTTACAAACATTAAAGGCATATCTTATCTACATCCTTTCCAAAGGCACGACTTCACAGCTCACCAGCTTAAACATTAAATTACATCCAATTACAAATTAAAAGATGAGGGTTGCGCCTCTCTTCATATTGAATGCATGCGCTCGACGTGGTTGGCTGGCTGGCTGGCTGACGTGGAGAGATACTCCTGCATCTTACTCCTCAGCTGCAAAATTCATGAGCTCCTTCTCATGAGCTTCCCATCTCTGATGTTGAAATCCTCTTGGATCCCAAATCATCCTCTGGAGATGTCCATCCACTCCATCTTGCTGCTGCTGGTGCTTCTGCTACTGCGCTACTGCTTCTACCTTTCTGCTCAGTTGCTCCTTGTTGGTAGTCTCTGTTGACCTCAACATCAACCTTCTGATCTCCTCGATCGTTGCATCTAGCTACTCTAGTGGTTGGTCCTATTTTTGCAGTCTCCCCAGCTGCAAACATTTTCTGCAATTGGGTAGATCATCATGATCTCCCATGCCATCCTCTTCATCTTCATCTGTGGCCTCAAGTTGCCACTCTGCTGCAGAATTCTGTTCTGCAGTCTCCCTTTGATTGACTGCTTGTTCAGTCACCTTCTCTGACAGCTCATCTTCTGTCAGTTCTCTTGCTGGTTCTGGATTGTTCAGCCAATCCTCCAGCATCTCTAGCTCCATCTCCCATGGAGTGATACATCTTCTTGCCTGCTCTTTGGCTTCCTTTGTTGCTAGCTTCAGTGTTGCAGCTTCTTTCTTTTCATCTCCTTGGCTAAAATCATTGAACCATTCCTCAGAACGCTTATTATATTTTCCTTCTTTTTGGGTAGCTTCAGATATCTGCTCCAATTCCTCTTCGACAGTCTCAGTTGGCTGTCCTTCTACTGTTGCTACATCTTCAACACAGATTTCTGCCTCCTTCTGGGCAAGTAGTAGGAATACTCCAATTCCCTGAAACATCATAATATTATCCTGATCTTCCTCCTCTATCAGCTGCACATGCTGATCCAAACTCACCTTTGAGCTCATCTGCTCTGTCAGCTCCTCAGGATGATTCCAACTCATCCACTCATCCCTGCCCACTTGGAAATATGGGATTCTTTCGCTGCCCTCCTGGCAGTCTATCAGATCAACTGATCCCATCTTCATCAGCACTCCTTGCTAAATTGAACTCACCTTCGAGTCCATGAGACCTTTAGATAGTCTTGAATTCTCATCTCTTCCCACCTGGCAATCTGGAATTTCTTCTCTACCGTCCTGGAAGTTCTTGATATCCTCAACTGATCCCAATTCATTTTCCTCACCAAGAATGTCCCCGGTCTCTGGTTTGCACACTTGAACCATTTCCTCTTCTAGTCCATTGAGGGTTTTTGCATACCTCAACCACCCTTTTAACAGCCTTTGTTGTCTTTAGACCATCAACTCCTTGACTGGTCATTTTTCTTTTTCCATCTTTATGGGCCATTCATACACCCATATTGGCTTGGCTTTCTATCGCATCCATAGTTCGAGATTTTCTATGTCTGCCCTTATTTCATAGAGCTCTTTATCCATTTCTGCAAGCTTTTCTTCTTTGCTCTTCCTCCCATTGTTCGTGCTCGAATCATCGTCGGGTGAGCAAAAATGGGAGCACTAGCATGCCCTGTTGGGCTCGGCAAGGCAGACCAGGATGCTGTGGAGCAAAAAGGGTTAACAGAAAATAGAAAACACAACAGAATACAATCTATCTAACAGCTGAAAGCAAATAACAATTCGAATAATAAACAAAAACGTCAAATGTGAGACAAGGGAGTTATCAATGGTTTCAAGGCTTGATCTATTAGCGAAACCAAAGCACACACTGAAGAAAGGGATAATGGTTCCTCTTCCCTCCAGCGGAAGGTCCTTCGGGGATCCTCAACGGAATGCCTTCCTTACAAAATGAACAGAACAGAAATGGGTGGTGAGAGAAATCTGGATTACACAGTTGATGGACTGGTTGTCAAAGGCTAGGCTCTGAATCATCTGGACAACATAACTCTGCTTTGAATTCTCTGCTAAAACAATGAGTCTTCACGACTATTTATAGAATTTTCTAGGCGGTCACGTAACCAGCTTCCAGTGTAAACACAGACCTGTTTAGGGTTCACTTAAGTCATTTAATTCACTGAATTTGCAGAGACGACCCTGGTCTGAGGGTCAAATCATCTTGGGGGCCGATCCACAGGCGGTCGAGAGGCCGACTTAAGCAATTAATGCACCGTATTAGAAGATGCGCGACTTTTCATGTTGACAGGCACGCGTCGGGGCGCGCATGCGCCAGAAACACATTTTTGTCCCGCGCATATGCGCGCGCACCAAGCTGCTGAAAAGTGCCCTTCAATTTTTGGTTACTTTGTATAGTTTTTGACCCTTCTGGAATGTTGTGAACTTAATTCAGCATCGTGAATGACTTCATTGCTGTTTTGATGATGTGGAGTTCTTGTCGCCATGTGCAGACAAAATTTCAGTGATAACAGATGCCCCCTGATGGATGAGGTTAGGAGCATACGTATAGCCGAAATCCATCAATGTTTCTTCTACTGAGA
>ML807565.1:341441-355739 GCA_009831015.1 Picea engelmannii
CCGGTGTAAACACAGACCTGTTTAGGGTTCACTTAAGTCATTTAATTCACCGAATTTGCAGAGCCGACCCTGATCTGAGGGTCAAATCATCTTGGGGGCCGGTCCACAGGCGGTCGGGAGGCCGACTTAAGCAATTAATGCGTCGTATTAGAAGATGCGTGGATTTTCATGTTGACAGGTGCGTGGGGGCGCGCATGCACCAGAAACACGTTTTTGTCCTGCGCATATGCGCGCGCACCAAGCTGCTGAAAAGTGCCCTTCAATTTTTGGTTACTTTGTATAGTTTTTGACCCTTCTGGAATGCTGTGAACTTAATTCAGCGTCGTGAATGACTTCATTGCTATTTTGATGATGTGGAGTTCTTGTCGCCATGTGCAGACGAAATTTCATTGATAACACCCATCATGCCTATGGTCTTCAATAACCATGGTGTTGTCTTTGACTACTTTCCTAGCAAACCTGCTGCTGTCACTCTGCACTAAGAGTGTTACCAGCTTCATCCTATAGTCCTCCTGACTGCTTTCTTGATTGTTTCCTACCTGCAAACAACCACCACAGAGTCTCCAACACTTTGTCTTCCTTTATCTTCTCGCTCTAATACCACTTGATGCAGTAAGAAACATGACCACACCACCTCGTCGCGTCTCTTGCTCACAGGATCAATCATTCAGTTCCCCTTTGAGCCAAATTAGCTCATTCGATTCCCTGCTTGAATCTCTAATGAAAACCTTATCCACAGGTCCTTCTCTTTTCTCTGTCACGGCCTCTGCACGCACCTGTGACCTTTCTCCAATTTAATTTCGGGTTTTGGGGTTTCTTGTTCCTCGATGTCAAGAACCTTTGTCCCCACGAACTCTTGATCATCGATCTACTGATACGATGCTTTATTTGTTATCCCTCCTGGCTAAGCTCCTGGCCTATATGACCGCTATCCCCCGTGACTGCATTCTTACCTCTCGTCAGGGTTTCAGACATCGCAATGATGAAAGGCATAAAACTTGTGCCCACAGGATTCCCGATATCCCGATGCGCAATATCCTGATGTGACTCCCCTATCGGGTCTCCTCTTCCGGTGGCCACGCTCTCCGCCACACATCCCTTCAAGATGGGCGGTCCTGATTGCCTCTCGCGATTTCGCGACTTCTGATGCTCCGGAAGTCTTGTCCCCAGGACTCACGAAATGCCAAACTCCGATGCTCCGATTTGACTTTTCTATCGGGACTTCACCCGATAGTCTGGATCTCCACCACGTGTCCCCAACTGATGGACGACCCTGATCCGATCTCCCTGTTTCAGAGATTTCAATTCTTCGATGACATAAATCCTTTGTCAACTCAAAACCCCGGTAGTCGATATACCGACGGGTCTCCGGTTTCTGCCACGTCTCTCCACAAACAGACGGCTCAGATCTTCCCCGGGACTTTTCCTATAGAAATTCACGATCTCTTGTCTTCGAGACTCCTGATGTGCCGATCGCTGAAGTCCCGATGTCCCGACGCCTATTTCGGGACTCTCACCTCCACGAATACTAGTGACTGGATCTTCGAAATGAATGATCGTGTGACACGCGTCCTCCCACAAATCAACAGTTGTAATTCTTTCATTGTTTCGAGAGTTATAAAGCCTCTATCTCTCGACCTTGAGAACTCTGATATCCCGAGTGATGATATCCCGATATGTGTCGGGACTCTCTCCTCTCCTTTCAAGGGCTTAAACCTCGTTTAGTTTCTGGCTGGTCCAGCGGCTGACGGGTAACTATGTGAACATCTGACGGTCCACAATTTCCCCTTCTATGCACTTCTCTTGATGCTCTCCTGGACGTAGGAACCAACGGTCTAGATCTTCTTTTCTCCAACTGATCTGACGTGGTTGTGCTCCCCTGAACTTGCGCACTCCTTCTTCCCAGACTTGGAAGAATTTAAAAATCCAAAGGCCTCAACCTTTTCTCCCTTTCCCCTTTACGAACTCCTCACTCTGAGTTCTCACCTACACTTTTCAATAGCACTGTTCCTCCTGAGATTTTACTCCTGGATCCTCAAAAGGATTCTTTGACTTCTGTGCCTCTGCAGAGTCTTCACGCACACACAGTGCTATCTCTCCTGATCTTCTCAAACGCTCAGACCCCTAAGGGATTTTATCCTTCATTCCTTCTCCCATATATGGAGAATGTAATGCCCTCCAGGATATATCTCTGCTCAAGCAACCTCTTGCTGAGTGATGTGGGGTGTTCAACAACCCTGTGAAGATCCCTCAATGGATTCTTCTCCAAATCACAGAACTCAAAGAGTTCTCTTCTTCCTGTGTCTGTCTGCACACTTACTCGATGCCCACCTAGCAGAGTATCCTCTCCTTTCACTCACTCAATGCCCACCTGGTAGAGCTCTCATAATCCTCAGTGATTCTATTTCTTCTGACTGAACTCACAACAGAGTTCCTTCCCCTATGCACTCCTTGCACCTACTCAATTCCCACCTGGCAAAGCTTCACAGAACTCCTAAGAGATTCTGACTGCAACTGTGTTTTCTCCCACATAGCCTTGCCTCCAAGGTATTCAGCAACCTTGAGGTCTTCCCTGAGTTGATGATTTCAGCTGTGTGCACACCTGGCACGTCTTTGTCTGAATCTGTAGAGTTCAGATATGCAACCTTTGTGCACGACTATCAGAACCCGCAGTGTTCTGTCACACCCTCCTGGTGTGAAGACTCAAAGACCTCTCAATCCTGAAACCATGAACTCCTGCAAATGCAAACCTACAACATACATCTACAACATACATTCATATCATATAAAGAACACTCACAGACATTCATTCAACACAGAATACATACAGGAAAAACTGCTCTATTTGTATTAAAATGGCAAATTCTTGTATTTACAAGGGTGTTCTCGAGCTCTCTCTGGCTCTTCTCTTTTGTTCTCTACTTGTAGATTCTCTTCTTCTCAACTTACTACTAAATGAGATACTAAAAATCTCTTTTACCTGAGGGGGCTCTTAGAGCTCTTCCCTCCAATCTACCTACCCTATTCAATCACATTGAATGGGCTGTCTAGTCCACTATCTAGATCTAGATCTCAGCCTTACAAACATTAAAGGCCGATCTTATCTACAGCCTGCGCAAAGGCACGGCTTCACAGCTCACCAGCTTAAACATTAAATTACATCCAATTACAAATTAAAAGATGAGGGCTGCGCCTCTCTTCATCTTGAATGCACACGCTTGACGTGGCTGGCTAGCTGGCTGGATGACGTGGAGAGATGCTCCTGCATCACTATCTGTGATTTTTGTTATTCTATTGTGGTTCTCTAAGAGGGACTACCATTCTGCAATTTTTGGCCATGTGTCAAAAGTTGTTACATTTGTAGAATTCCACTTCAGTGCTCAAATATTCAAACCCATTGTGACTTATTCTCTGTGTTTCACTAGGCCTTCTTGGATAACCCTTTTGTGTATGACTTTCAAAGTTGTTTATGTTTCTGTTGTTAGCTATGCAATTCAGAGCATTATGTACAAAATTATTACATGCATCACATAAATCAAAAAATAAAGTTTGATACCTAGGAGTTGAAGATCTTATGAAAGGAGGTCCTCTTATGAATCCTTCTTCTTCCTAAGGCCTATCTGTCGGTTGTTGATTCTGAAATCTGAATATTCTCGGTGGAGGAGTGTCCCTGTAATATTCCTTGTAGATATTCCTATTCCCTTTGATTGTTTCTACATAGATTTTTGGATATGTTTCTTGCTATGTTGTTTTGGATCTTGATCCATTTTTTGTCTGATTGTATCCAAGTCTAGAATTGTCATGATGAAGTTTTTGACTGCTGATAATTTCATCCAAAACTTTTGAGTTGTTCTGCATATTTTTCTTTTGAAGATCCTTTCTTAATGTGACAATCTCTGCTTCCAAATTTCCAATGATCTTGTCTTTTTCTTCTAGCTGTTCTTTGAGTGCTTCTTCAATTCTTTTATCTTCTTCTATTTGAACCTTCAAATTTGTGATCATTTGTTCTAGTTCTCGAGCGTCTTCTTTCTTGTCTAGTTCCGCTTGTAGTTTCTTATTTTTCTTCTTTTCTCTTATGATAAATTCTATGGCACACAACAATTCTTCTTAGTAGTCAACTTCTGCCTCTTCATATTCTTCTTTGGCATCTTCTTTATCAGATTCTTCTACTACCATGAATATAACTCTTTCTATCTCACAGTCACTGACTTCATCTTCATCTGATGATGAGATGTATTCCTTGGTGCATAAGTTTTTCTTTAAAAATTTCTTTGTGGTTCTTTTGCCTTTATATGTTTGTTTTCTATTTGAGTAACCTTCAACATTTCTCTTTTTCTTATGAGGACATTTGTTAGCAAAATGACCAATACCATCACAATTAAAACAAATCAAAGGAATCTTACCTCTATACCTGTCGTTGGTTCCCTTGTTCAATCTTTGGACAAAGTTGGCCACTTCCTCATCATCTTTCAAGATGTCACTATTGCTGCTATCTTATTTTTCTTTTTGCTTTCCCTTTTGCTTTGACCTTTTGTATGCTTTGAAAGATTCTACTTTTATATCTAGATTTTATTTTTTAGTTCTCATTTCATATGCTATGAATATTCCATGTAGATCATCCATGCTTATTGAGTTTAGATCTTGTCTTTTTTCTAGTGATGATATCTTAGGGTCAAATCTCATACGAAGAGATATTAGTACCTTTTGAACAATTACAGATTCTTTGATTTCTTCTCCCAATCCTAAGATTTCATTTACTGTTTCATCGACTCGTAAAAAGTACTCTGTGATATTCTCATCTTCCTTCATCTTAATTTGTTCGAATAGACCTCTGTAAGTTTGAAGCTTTTCTTCTTTGACTTTTGCATCTCATTCATAAATATTTCGAAGTTTGTCCCAAATATATTTAGCGGATTTACAATGTGCAACTTTGGTGACTACCGATTCTCAAAGACCATTCAAAAGTGCATTTGTGGCTTTGGAATTATTCTAACCGAGTTTCATTGATTTGTCATTTGTCAGAGAAACTGTTGGTGCTGTGTATCCATCTATAATTGATTGCCAAATTTCAAATCCTTGTGCATGTATATATCTCTTCATCCTTATGCTCCAAAATGCATACTTTTGTCCATCAAACTGTGGTATTCCATTTTTATACATGTTGTTTCTCTCCATGATCTACCTTTCAATGGTTAAACTGATTTTTGAAGGAACCTACTCTGATACCAATTGTTAGATTACTGAGAGGGGGGGTGAATCAATAATAGATCAATTTAATCCTTTTTAATCAATGTAGCATTATCATCCAATATTTGTAGTGTAAATAAACAATGAACAAATGAACAATCATACACATACACAGTACACCAGTGTTTTTGCGTGGAAACCCAAAGCGAGAGAAAACCACGCAATACTTTTTCTTATATGTCTTGAAGAATTAAATTCATTGGAAGCACCAAATTCCTTTTTTTTCCAACTGCAACTGGAAAAAGGCTCCAACCCCCTAGTTTCTCAAGCTACAACCTGAGGGAAGATCCAACTCCCAAAGTCTGTGGATACAACTAGAAGGAGTCTAAAACCCTCTATTTTTTTTGGCTACAACCGGAAGGTGGCTACAACCACCTATCCTTGCCCTGTCCAATCGCCCTGAAGTAGAATTATAATGATGGAACCACTGTCACACTATCACTATATTGATATCGATGATAAATATACCAACATTGTATTTATGTAGATCTGACTTATACAAAAGATCCCATGCAACCACTAGTCTCTCTAAGGAGAATTCTCAAATCTCCATAACCATTTCTCATGCATACATCAAAATCCAACTATTCATAGAAATAAGACATACCTTTTGAACCAATGGATAGATCTGATGTATCTGATCACTGTAGACCTTCTTGCGAGCTTGATCTCAGAATCTAGAACCTCTACATATTCATCTTTTCAAGTTTCCATGGGTTTACAAACATGTACACACCCTAATACACTTCCAGCCCGCGTACGTACGCACCCTAATACACTGTTAGCTCATGTATGTACACACCCTAATACATTATTAGCCGGTGTATGCCTCAAAAATTAGGGTTCTTTTGTATTCGTTGTAATTCCGAAACTTTCGTCGTCAACCCTTCATACTACCTCAGAATTTTGCAACTTCAAATGTATGAATGAGTACCTGCAATAAGCCTTACACAACAAAAGATATTCAATGTGTTCAAGTGTGATTAAATGAGAGAGCCTTGCCTCTTATTTATACTTTCAAATAGCATCCCACTTTCCTTTTTTTAGGGATATCTCCATTAACTTTATTATTTAAATAATTTCTTTTGCAAAAACTTTTAATTTTGGGGTTTCTAGATGACTCGTGAGGGTTCTCCAACTTCACATGGCCATATCTCTCTAACCGTGAGGAGTTATGTGATGTTCCACATACCACCAAAAATGGCATGACATGTACTATCCATCTAGAATAGTCTTACCTTCAAATGTCTCAAAAATCATACCATTATCCATCAACCAAACTTTGGTCCATTACCCAAACCATTGTGCTACCAAAATTCACTACCGAACTTTCTTCAAGGGTTGACATCAATGACAACCAACCCAATTAATCAATAGTTTTTCTGATGTAGTAGACAAAATTGGCACTGTGTCAATTACTATTGTACTCTATAATTTCTGCTATAAATAAACAAATTTGGATTTCAACTTTTGTATCTCCATGTCACATCCAAAATTTTGTGCCTTTTGGTTCTTCAAGAGGTCATTATTGAGATCTTTAATATTTTCATCTCTCTCAGCTATCGTCATCTTCAATGACTCCACCATTGGCGATGGGGCATAAATATTAGCTAGAACACTACTTAATGCTTTATCTTCCCGAGACATATTCTCTTTTCTTTCTCTATACTTTTTAAAGTCATTTGAATGCATTTGTTTGGTTAGAATTCCCTAGCTTATATCATTACCCTTACCCATACCCTGAATTTTACCTTTATTGTGATCTTTTCCACCTTCGTTAATCTGACTTTTGATTTCCTTTTCAAGTTTTGTACTCTACTCTTTTGTTACACTGCCATTACTTTTACCTTTTCCCTTACCCATACCATTACTTTTACCTACATCCTTACTGTTTCCACCGTCTTTAGTAAGCATTTGTATTTTATTTTTAAGTTCTCTAATCTTCACATTTGTGTTGACAATTGCCATCTTTTTCTGATTCAACCTATTATCTTGGTTACAATTTTCTTTCTTCAAATTGTCCATTTTCTTCTTATATTCTTCTATATCTGAATTATGCTTCTGACGTAGCTTTATCAATTTGTTTTCAAATTCAATATTAAATTTTTCAATAATTTCCTCTTTCTCCTTCAAACTCTTTTTTAATTCATCCACCTCCAGATTACTTGAATTATTCAATTGAGATCTATTCAAAACTTGTGCTCTGCTTTTCAATTCTTCTTGAAGATTTGAAATAGTTCTTTTATATGTAGCCAATGAAATTTCAAACATTTCCCTGGCATCATCAATATCTCTCTTACATTCTGTTGTGACCACAACACCCCCCATACTTTTCTAAAAATTATTATGGATCCTTCCATATGAATTTTGTTAATATCGCTTTCTAGAATGTTTTGGTTTGATTTATTTTGTGAGATTTTCATTTTGTTTAGATTTTTGTTTTGGTGTCTTCATTAATTTCATTTTATTTCCAACATTCCAATAGTTCAAGTTTCACTTCTTTATGACTTACGATTTGAAATATATCCTTGGTCAAAAGTTTGGTCAGTTTTACCACCTGGGCATTAAAATATGTAAAATAAAATAAAATAATTAATTAAGATTTTTATTAGTTCATAAGGTTAAATTTGATTTAATTTTTATTTTATTAAATTGTAAATGCAATTCATGTATATATATTTTCTAATTATAACATAAATTAAAATAATTAAATGAAACCAAAAAGTATATATTAAAATAAAATTAATAAAATTGCCCATAAATATTTATAAATTAGATTAGTTTTTATGACTCAACATTGACAAGTGATATCTTGAGTTTTACTCAATGAAATGAGGAAAACAGGCACTTGTTGGAAAGCTATTTATATGGGGAACAATCTGACATCATTAATTCAAGCAACCTTGGAGATCTACTATCCCAAAAAATCAACAAAAGTGAAGGCTACGAATTTGCAACTAAAATTAGTTTTTTGAACTGATTTAGAACATTTTCTTTAGCCAAAAAGATTTGTTGTTGCTTATTCATTTCTAGATTGCTTCATTGTTAATTTTATCTCCATGGGAAAGCATGAATTATTATTTTAATTTGGTAATTTGTTTTGACAAATTGAAAATCATGTCCATCTTCAGGAGGCGACTTTGCATAGTGGTTTTCAGACAATCAGAAAAGAATCTCTCCAAACAGTTGAAATCTCACTTTCAAAATGGGTCGGTTTGGATTTCACATGGGTTGTTTCCTCAGAAAATCGATGATTTGGGAAAAATATTATTAGGAAGGAGGCGGAATTTCCTATATTTGTTGCTACGACCAACTCACAGGAGGTAATTTTGCAGGTCGATTTTTAGGCTATTAGTGAGTAATCTCGTCAAACGATTGAAAACCCACTTCTAAAACAAGCTCATTTACCATATCCCTAGAGTTTTCTCTCAAAATATAAATAATTTGGGAGAAATATGGATTGGAGTGGAACATATTTTTCTCAGATCAAAAAATTGCATCACTTTTTAGGAGACAATTTTGCAGATCAATTTCTGAGAAAACCAAGAGGAATCTCTCCAAACGGTTGAAAACCCATCTGCAGAATGGGATGATTTACTTCTCTAGTAGTTCATTTGAAAACAAATAGATATGTGTGAATATATTATTACTTTTCTTAAGGGTTTGTTTCCATAATTTCACCCTTTGGCCGTTTTGAATTTTGTAGCTAATAGTGGGATTCAACTTGAGGGGAGAAATTATAAAAGGTCTCATATTATTCTTGTAAGGAGGTTCCATATCTGAACTTGGGGAGTAATTCTATAGTGAGAAAATTCCTTGATGACATTGTTGTATTAGATATATTTTCTTTCTGTGGGGTTTCAAAGGACTGTACAAAGACATAGTGATTTAAAGTTAATGACAAGTTTCCATTGATTTGCACTACAATATGATTTGTAAACTTGTTATTACTTTTTCTTGTTAATTTAGTTTTGATATAAATATTTGTTTTTTGTAAAGATATCTTTACATAGAAGAACCGATTTTAAATTATAATTTAATGATGGATTCAAGGAAACTTGATTACAGTTAATGGTAACTATTTATTATTTAATTATAATCTTGTTTTGGGTTAATTACTGTTATATTAGAAGAACTATTTCTTTGATATGATAGTAGATCTTAAATTGAATTCATAATTGAGTTTGAGTATATGTTATGGTTATCTTAATAACTATTTGTTGAGACATTTTCATTGCATATTTGCATGAATAATTTGCAAATCATATGAACTAATTCTATGATTTGAAAATCAATCCTAATCTTAAATTCAATACCAATCCTTTCCCCTTTTTAGAACTTTGCTCTTGGTTTGGATGAGATCTGTATTTTTTTCTAATCAAGATAGGATAGATTACATTTTCCTTTATCGCGTGCATCGTATATTAAAGTTTCATTTGCATTTAAGTCTATAAAGTATCCTTTCGCATGAGTGAAATCCAGTGTGGTGTAGTTGAGCCCTTGTGTAAGCCTTAGAATTACTTTCTTGCAAGCATGTTGCAAGAGAGTAATCTCTTTCCATATCTTATGAGTGAAATATCTATATGGCTAGGGGTAAACCACAACAGAAGGAAATGACTGCAGAAATCAACTCTAATCTCTAGTATTCTATATAAACAAATATGCTAGCAAGACAAGATAAAAAGCCTACCTCATCCAGATGTTCAATGAAGTCCACTTTTGGCACTTGACTCAAAGAAATACACCTACAACTTGTCCTCAAAAACAAAAAAATGAAAGCGTATGGTGACAATATATAATGTTAGCACATTCAATAGCATAATCCATCAACATTCATAACAAATACGCCCATGGAATAACAATTCAAATATTTGCAAGATATTAATTGGACGAGAAAAGAGTATTTCTATTAAAATGTAATCAACATAAGTGAATGAATTACAAACTTCTGTGTCGGCACAGTTCATAACCGAGAAACTAATTCCCTACCAATTGGGCCTCCACCACTTTAATCCTCCACGAAAGGAAATCTCATATAAGAGAGACAATGAATTTCTCAATCAAGTAGGGAAGAGCTTGGGGATTGAACAATGTGTTCAGACTTAAAAGGACAAAGGGATGTAGACTCAATATGAAGTGAATAATTTCTCTAGAGTAACTTTACTCTCAAAGTTGAATTCTTCTCCCCTTTTACATAGCTCATATTTGGTCCATTTATAGCCTTCAAGTGGAACTGAAGGGCTGAGTCAGAACGTTTCCAGTATATGGAAGGTCAAGGATCATGAATCGCGTGACGTGACATGGAAACCTGACACCATTTTTTTAATTTTGAGCACAAAACCCAATGTACGCGGGATGTAGTGGTGCAACCTACATATACACATGATTTATAGCTATTAGGGCATGCATATGTGGAAAAATATTGTTTTTAGCTCTGGTATTTGCAAAAAGGGACTTCAAGTCTGCATAGGGAAATGGAACAAGGCCTTCTGAGAAGTTTTTCATATGGTGAGGCAAATCTTGCTATAACAGATGCCCCCTATTGTGTGAGGTTAGAGGAGTATCTGTGATGGCTGGAATACATTATAATACCCATAAGTGGAGTAATGGATACCTAACTGGAAGAACTAGTTTTTCATGAGAATAATACAATCTATACTAACTTTGCACACATGGCTGCCAATTTGAATTACACTGCAGATCCATCTGAAAATATACCAAACAAATGTTTATGGCCATGAGTAGGAAATACAAAGGTGGATATACGCCAAAGGCTATCATAGTCATGAACAAGGCCTAGTAAAACCAGTCTCAAAATAAATATGAAGATATCTGTATACAATGGAGTACAATTTGATCTCCCATGATCACTGAAGTCACATAGGTACTGGTCCAATGAAAGATAACAACAACTTAGGAAAGTTGTGACTATGAATTGATGTCTTCAAGTCTTCTACACGATCCACCAAAGGTGCAAGTCTATATCGTGTGAATAAAGGAGTTGAGGTCGAACATAATGAGACTTCGTTTGATTACCAATCATTAAGGTATACCGTTAACAAATGTGAGACAACCTACCGATAATGAAAGTAGGTATCAAGGCATTGAGTACATTATTACAAGTGTAAATAAAGGTGTTTGGTTCAAACACTTGAAGAATCCATCGATAAGGAGACATTGATGTATTCCAAACTATCGATGGTAGGAGAACCTGCCACTAATGACTGCAAGCCTCTAGGTACTCATAGGACTCTAGGTATCATCTCCAGAATAGATGAGATGAAGTTGATGGAAGGAGACCCTCTAAAAAGAGAGCATTGAGGCATCTCTCATCATTCAACATGAGGTATGAAGCATGAGATTTATGATTTGTAGGAAATTGGATGAAGAACATGTTCACAAACCAACGACCCTGTGAGTCTTTCACGTGTACCAAATGCAAGAGGTATACGAAAAATACCCTCTAAATAGCATCAAATAAGGAAAACTGTTGACGAAAGAGAGGAAACCACCAATAAGGCTAATGGCATCCAATAAATTGCACCAATCCCAATGTGTGAGTAGATTTCTTGCTGTCGAACACAAGGGAAGCCACCTAGTCAATGACCAATGATGAAATGTCAACTGTTGGGTTCAAGGTTACCTATTAATGATGAAATTAGGACCATGGTGCACGATAGGAATACAACTTCATGTGATTCTGAGACACATTGAGGGTGTGGCCGACATGCAATTTCAAGAGTTCTGAGGAATGACCGACATGAAAAGTCAAGAGTTATGAGGAATGGCCAACACAGGATGATAGAAATACTTTGAAAACAAGCATGATACATATGAAAGACTCTGGCAACATAGACTCAATGATGAAACTTTGAGATGTAGGAGGCATCAATCAAAATCTCCATAGGGACTAGAAGAATAACTAGTCAGGGGAGTAAACTCTCTGTAACGAGCTCAAATTCCTAAGGTCATGCTGAACCCAAAATATTGATGGCAAGTGGAATAAAAAAAATTGTGCTCTGTTCAGAGGGGACATGACTACTGCCAATATAAGATAATATTCCTTTCCTTCTCGTCTTTTTTTGTTTTTTCATTGTCAAATGAATGCTATGATACATAGGAGGTAATGAGTGTCACAAGTAAGAAATATAGTTCCAGCAATGGAACATACCTATGCTTAGTGCAAGGAGGTGCATGCGGGAGATGCAAACTCGGGGGAATGTTTCCTCTTGGGTATAGGGTGTCAATATGCAAAGGATATAAACAAGGCTCTTCTTGGATGATGATGAAAACCACTAAGGTGAAAGGTTTATAACACAAAAGAGAGAACCGACAATAGGCTCAATACTGCAAGAAAGAGAATGAGATGTAATTACAACTTAATGCCAAAAAATGTCCTTTTTCGTAATATTAGTCTACTTGGTTTGAAAAAGGGATAAAATTTCACCAAATAGACGTCCTTTGAAATCCAATTTACGAGTGTGAAAGAGACAAGTTCACTAGGAAATATTTTTACTTTTTGAGAGAGTCAGAAAATAGCTTAAATCATAATCATTTAGGAGTTTCTAAGCGGCACGTCATTGGGGGGACCAAGGTTCCCATGCATGATTTCTTTGAAAGGTCAACAACTTATGAATAATTGACACAAGTTTGGGAAAACCCAAAGCTTTCCAAGTCAAGGAGGATAAAGTGCTAGAAGAGGTTACCTTCTCAATGATGTATTAGAGAATGCCTCTTATCTAAAAGGAAATAGGATAAGGAATTTGATACCCCACAAGACCATCCCAGTCAAAGGGAACTTCTCTAAGACTTGGAGGGAGAGTACTCAGGGAGAGTAAGACTCTCTCTTGTTCAGAAGGTACATGACTAGAAATATTAATGACATGGCTAAAAGATGTCTCACTCCTCAAAATAGGAGTAGGGTTGGGTTATTATTGCATCGGCATGAATACCGTGTCAATCAAAGGAGAAAAGGAGTGTTGGGAAACCAAATATGACTCCGAACCTGAAGGGTTATCAGATAAGGACTACACTTCTTGTACCACATTAGTAGCAGGGCACAAACAAGTAAGATGATCTCATTTAAAAATCCTACAAAGGAACTTGGCCTTACATCTTATATGTCTAGGCTTCTCAATCGTGTGAATTCCCCTAGCGTCACTCACAATGGTTGGTGACACGATCTCAGTGTAACTGGCAGAGGCTGGTGGTTCATCCCCCACATGATGTACAGAGGTTGGGGATGTTGTTGGATTACTAAGGGGGGGGGTGAATCAATAATATAGAAATGTAATACATTTTAACCATAAAATGCAAGTGTTATAACAATGTAGCATTATCATCCAATAGTTAGAGAATAAATAAACAATTAAAAAATGAGTAATCATACACATACACTGTACACCAATGTTTTTACGTGCAAACCCAAATAGGGAGAAAACCACATAATTATTTTTCTTATATGTATTTAAGAATTACATTCATTGGAAGCACCAACTTCCTTTGTTTTCCAGCTGCAACTGAACGAAGGCTCTAACCACCTAGTTTCTCAAGATACAACCTGAGGGAAGATCCAACTCCCCAATTCTCTATCTACAACCAGAAGGAGGTTACAACCCCCTAGTATCTCCGGCTACAACCACCCATCCTTGCCCCGTCCAACCGCCCTGAAATATAAGTAGAATGATGGAACCACTGTCACACTATCATTTTGAGATATACTATTGTAAACCTGTACCAATCAACCTGCACCAAACAACCTGTAACAACTTGTACCAATAACCTATGCCAACATGTACCATACATCAACCTGTACCTCAACCTGTACCATAAACAAATGCATCAACCATGCACCAAACCTATACAAATAACCTGTCACAATAACCTGTCCAAACAACCTATCACAACAACCTGTCTCATCAATCTTATCAACCAAATCAGATCTACTCACCAAGATCAATCGCCAAGACAAATCTCAACCATATGCACAATATCACCAATATGTGCATAAACCAAGCATAACACAACAACTCATAATCATCACCAGGATCA
>ML807566.1:0-18873 GCA_009831015.1 Picea engelmannii
TCATTTGGGAATAAAATACATATATTTATACATGGAGAGGCTTCTTGATCCTTCCCTCTAGACTACCTTAGAGTTATCCTATCATAGTTAATACATTCATCTACTAAGGACTATTACATTGAATGGAAATTACATTTAGATATGAGTCGATACTCAGTATATGTACAACCTTATTTGATAATTAAAATGATCACAACCTCGACGACCTTATGTGATGTCTCTTGCCTCAAAATACTTAAATTACAATCCTTTCAAAACAGAAAGACACACTCTCCTCAAAATTCAAAAAAAATTCAAATATACATGTTGAGTGCTGATTTTTCCTCCTCCTGGCCTCTTTAATTGTTGATGACGATGCTCTTGCATCAAGATGGAAAATCTAGACAGTCCTGCCATATATGGTGGCTTGCCAATTTGTCCACCCATGTAAGGTGGTTGTCCTGATTTTCCACCCATATAAGGTAGTTGTCCTAGTTGTCCAGCCATATACTGTCACAGAAAATATGGACCTCCTTGTTGGGGTAAGAAAAAGGTATAAATATTCTCCTTGTTACTTTGGTTTATGATATATTCTTTGTTGACTTTTCTATTAGTTTGAAATAATTAGGGAAGAAAATGATTAAATAGATTTTGAAAATAATATTAAATGATATTAGATATTTTCTAAACTTTGGTTTGAATTGCTTTTGATTTTATGCAGAAATGGACAATTGTTGTTAATTAAGGATACTCAAGAAGATCATGAAGATCCACAGACCATTTAAGATTAAAGAAATCAGGCACAAAACAGTTCAAAGGAAGATTGATTTTTATCTTGCAATGTTCATAAATAGTAAAAGCAATACTTAGGATCTCTCAATCCTTAGAATAGATTAATTTACTTGTCTTATTGTAATAAATAAAGAAGAGTGAATGATAGAGAGATGTAAAAGAATTCTGATCTCCTGATTTTTGATACTCTGTACAACAACTCGGTTGTAAATGACTTATCAATTATGGAAGTACTAGAAGTTTCAAGCGTTTTGACCATTTCCGCGTACTGAGTTTTTCATAATAGTATCTTCTAAAGATCATGGGCCCAATCGACATGAGCTACTATCTTATCTGTAATTTTAATGATTTTGTTATAATTATGTGATTTGATATTTCCTTTAACGGTTAGAATAGATTCATTAATGTGTTGTTTCTATTATGAATTGGTTGTGTTATTCCATTCGTAGAGAGTAGATGTTCTATTTGGAAATTATCGATTGTTGTTCCATTACTGATCGTTGTCAATTTATCGCTTGTGAATTATTTTCATTAAGTTTTCATTTGTTGTTCCTTTCATTAAATTTGCATGTGTTTTTCCTTTCATTAAATTTGCATTTGTTGTTCCTTTCATTAAATTTGCATGTGTTTTTCCTTTCATTAAATTTGCATTTTTTGTTCCTTCTTAAATCTCAGTAATCGTTGTTCCTTTCAAATAGGTTAATTAATCATTGTTCTTTGAGATATTGATTCATTAGTGTTTTTGTAGATTAAATTGTTGTTTCCTGGATAGATAAATGAGTTCAGTAATTAATTGATGTTTTGTTTCATGATGTTTTATTGCTCAGAATAAATTTTCTGTTGATTGAGTTATTAGTTTCAGAGTTTGTAGCTAATGTGTGAAGAACTTGATTATTATAGTAATTTAGGTAGACCCAAATTTGTTGTAACTGAACTATATACACGATTTAAACCACTACAACTTATCTGCATAGATTTTGCTGACAATAGTGAGAGAAAAGATGAATCCTTGGTTGATAAAATTAATGTCAGAATAAGGTTGTTTTTAGGACATCTTTAGAGCCCAACATTTTGGCATCGCTTCCTGCGAGATTTTCAAGGATAGTATAGGTCACGTCTCTAAAAGGATGAGGTATTGAAAATGGAAGGTAAGAACCTATGCAGGAAACAAGTAAAATTCTTGTGCCAACTCCTACCTTAAGATGATGCATAGAGGTTACATAGGTGCATAGAAGTTGTGTTAGTGTGTATGACTAAGAATAAAGAACCTAAAAAACAAAAACCCTTACCAAAAACTACAAAATCCTAGGGATCGGTGGCCCCTTGAAGGAGCACTTTTATAGATGAAATTATTCGAAAGGTTGAATCTCAAGCCTCGTTTGGACCTCGAAAAGGTTCTACCTAAGTCCCTCAAGCAACGAAGTCACCAAATGCAACTCACACTTAGGTTCATAGAGGAACTGAAGGAATTGAACAGATTTTACAAAATACACACAGTCCACTTTTCAGTCCTTTAGGCGATGGAAATTCTTGTAATTTGAGAGAAGGATAAGGGGAGACCAGTGGAATTGTTGAAGCAAACCCACAACCACATGAAATTGTATCTGCTGTGATTCTGGCAGGAGAAGGAACACCTGAAATCATAGACATAGGTAGCAAGACCAAACCTCCTAAGGGACCAAGTAAGCATCCACCCCGAGTAGAACACCCAGACCAAGAAATCCCCTAAGGTTTATTGGCACATTTTTGACCAAATGGCACAACAAAATCAGCCGCAACCCTAGACACAGACTACCACTTTGGAATATCCTATAGTTGATCTGGTTTCTAATGCCCCAATGAAATCCATTCCACTACAGAATATTCCAACCTTCAATGGATTGATCTCAGAGGACCCTGGCATGCTCTTATTTCAATTTGATGTCCTGTGTAGAGGCTATGACTATAACTTCAAACCCCAGAAACTAAATCTATTTCCTTCCACTTTGAAAAGAGAAATTGCACGATGGTTTATGGGACTATTGGGAGGAACTATAAATTCATTGGACAAAATGAAACAAGCCTTCCTTACGAAATATCAAGACTACCATCGAGCCAGGGATTTAAAGGATGAAATCTTTAAAATGGTTGCAAAAGAAAATGAAACACTAGAAGAATATGTTGAAATATTTCAATATAACCTACAGAGATCACCTTACGGTACACTATCAGGTGAGGTACTTCAAACCACTATAATAAAAGGTATGAAGGATGAATGGGTAGATATGTTAAATTTGATGGGAAAAGGCGATATTTATCAAGAAACATATGATGAAATTGTCCAATTGTGTATCAGTTATTCACACCGTAGTACATGAACCAGATTAAGAATATGAGACCCCATCACTAGAAGTAGGAACGTTACTAGTGGGAGTGTCACCCGAGCATAAATTGGTAATCTTTTGGAAAATTTTAAAACTGACATTTTGGGTACTTTAACTACGCAATTGGATGTTCTGCAGGCTCAACAGAGACAAGCAGAACAGGAAAATTCGTTGGTTGTATTTTGTCCACAGTGTAGGAAGAAACATAGTCCAAGGGAGTGTCTCCTAGACATTGTTTGAACATGTGCTATCTGTGCCAAAGACCATGCGACGGAGCAATGCCCATCACTTCCAGGACTAAAATTCATCTTTAAACAATAAGAAGAAGAAACATAACCGATATATCTGATGGCTCAACATCTCCAATGGAATTCTCGTCCCCCAGGTATGCTACAACATCCTTCTTCTTTATTTCCTAGACAATATAATCAACAACATAATCCTAGAAATACATGGCAGAGGCAACCATTTCTTAACACCAACTAGAAGTCCCAACAATATCCTACGAAACCCTCTTCAAATCAGTCGGTTCCCACTCCTACTTGGCCTAACTTGTAATACTCTATCCCATTTTGGAAGAATTCAAATAATATCCCCTGTCCTTCATAGTGGTCTAGCACAGCTGCCCACGCCCCCAATTGGACTCAAAATTGGCAGTGCCCCATGGGACTGACCAATCAACCTATGGGAATGGTTCCTCAAGCTCATCCCACTTTAAAATATCCACTTCAATTTCCCCAAAATCCACAACCTCAAATGCGCCCTCAACTACCAGCTAAACCCAACTTGAATACTAATAACAGACCAGTCCATCTCATGCAAATTGTCGAGAATTTAGAAGGTGAAATGAACTCTATTGGGTGCAACAAACTTCTATTAAGGTCGGGGCGTGTAATTTCTCCCGAGGAAAGTAGCATTCATCAAGAACGGGAGAATGAGAATGATATAAAACCAATAATAAACCCATTGACTCTGGTTATAACATAAGAAGCAGAACAAGGGGAAAATATAGTCGAGCAACAAAATCCTAATAAAGACGTAATTTCTCCTCCCCCGTTTCCCGAAAGGCTAATGATATAAAAAACAGTTGTATATCCCAACTTTGATATCGTCAGGGAACTAAAAAATCTATGTGTTAAAATTCCACTCCTACAGGCTTTACAAGATATTCCTATTTATGCGAAAACATTTAAAGAATTATGTGGGAAGAATCCCGTAAGGAAAACTAAGAATCCATCAATTGTTCACGTGGTAGGAACTTTATCTGATCTTATTCTAGGCAAATAGGATCTAGTTAAATATGTAGACCCAAGAAATCCCATGGTAATGGTTCATATACAGGGTTTATTTTTCCCAAATACATTGGTGGATTTGGGAGCAACCATCAATATTCTAACCATTGAGACCTGTAACGTCTTGGGTATCACCTCCTACAAACCTAATTCTACTCTATTAGAATTGGATGATACATTGGTGGTTAAACCAGTAGGCACATTACAAGACATAGCAGTTTTGGTCGACTCTTGGGAGTACCCAACTGATTTCCTAGTTATTAACCCAAGAAGTAGACTAGATGGACACCCGTTAATATTAGGGAAACCGTGGCTAGAAAAAACATATGCATACATAGGATGTCGCAGATGCAACATGATCATTTCTAGAGGAAGTGTTATAAATAACCTTATCTTGTATCCTCTAGCTAAACCAAGTTTTCCTATCATACACTAGCAGTTGCAACCACCTAGATATTTGGAAGAAAGCATACGCCCTCCTCTCACACTAGAATAATCTCTTGGGCTAAAAAACCAACTAGAATATGATGTGATCAACAACTTTATTAACATCCCATATGTTATAGGTAACCCAACATGTCAAATGCTAAAAACCATTTTATATAATGAAACGCAGGGAGATCCTTTGGAAGAATTGATGGAGAAAAATATTCCCACTATTGTTGTCCATAACAACATTGCAGTTGAAATCACACCAGGAATATTTATGAATATTAACGCCAATTTGAATGACCAGCAACAAAAAAAATTAATCCAGATCCTTTCTAAATAAACTTTGGATTTTTCTTGGGAGTATTTCGACATGAAGGGCATTGACCCCCAACTATGTACACATCATATCTATATCGAAAAATATACTTGACCCATCTAATAGCCCCAACGAAGATTAAACCCTCATCTCAAGGACATTTTCAAAGAAGAATTACAAAAACTGTTGGATGTAGATTTCATATATCTTATTTCAGATAGCCAATGGGTCTCCCCATTGGTAATCATCCCTAAAACGAATGGTAAGTGGAGAATATGTGTAGGCTACAAAGAACTCAATAAATCTACCCAGAAGGACCATTTCCCCTTGCCTTTTATAGATCAGGTCCTTGATACTTTAACAGAGAAGCAATTTTTCTCTTTCCTAGATGGCTTTAGCGGTTATAATCATATTAAGATTGCTCTAGAATACCAGGATTAAACCACATTTACATGTCCTTGGGGTACCTTCAGATATTGATTATTTCCCTTTGGGTTACGTAATGCTCCAACTACATTCCAGAGAGCTATTTTAAGAATATTTTCTTATTTAATTAATGAAGTAATCAAAGTTTACATGGGATATTTTACCCCTTATGGCATTGATTTTGATCAAGATTTAAGCAATCTCGAGAAGGTACTGGAATGATGCATTGCTACTAGGCTATGTTTGAGTCATGGGAAATCTAATATGATGATGACTGAAAGTGTGGTACTAGGACACTATGTTTCTGCAGATGGAATCAAGGTAGACCCAACAAAGATAGAGGTAATCCTTAAATTGCCTACACCTCGTACACAGACCGAGGTACGTAGTTTCCTTGGTTGTGAAAGATATTATCACAGATTAATAGAAAAAAATTCAAGAATAGCTGCACTATTACATGATTTAACTGGTAATGTGGAATTTCAGTGGTCTGATAAGTGTGATGTTGCATTTGCAGAACTTAAAAGGCTAATTTCAACAGCACCAGTGCTGAGAGGACCAAACTGGAATTTACCATTTCAAATATCTTTAGACGCATTGGATGTCGCTAGAGGCATCTACCTTGGACAGGAACAATACAAGAAACCTTATGTTATTCATTTTATTAGGAAAAATATTACCCGTGCCAAATTAAATTACACAGTAACATAAAACAATTTTTACCTGTTATACATGCTATTAATAAATTTTGACACTACATAACAGGCTATCCAATGTTTTTGTATACCGATCACTCTGCCATTGGATATTTAGCCAACAAACCAATTAATAATGGACGGGTTACTCTGTGGTTGTTGTTGTTGCAGGAATTCAACATCACCATTAAGGATCGTCCGGGAAGAGAAAATCTTGTTTCATACTATTTGTCTCATATACCCAAGACAAATAACTATTTGACAGTCGAAGATCAATTTCTAGATGAACATTTGTTCACTGTGACTATTAAGACACCTTGGTACGTTGATGTCGCGAATTATCTAGCAGTTGGGAAATTGCCAGCGCACCTGTCATCAAGAGAAAGGAAATTAATTGTTCAGTGTAGTGCATGGTTCACCTGGATTGGTGGATATCTTTTCCACACAGGGTTGATCTTCAGATCTGGAGATGTATTAAAGAGGATGAAATTCATGATGTCTTGAAGGCGTGTCACAATGATCCCTTTGGAAGACACTCTACAGACCACAAAATTGGGCATAAGGTTTTACATATGGGTTATTATTGGCCCTGGATATTTAAAAATGTAGATAATTATGACCAGGCCTGTGATATCTTTTAGAGGATGGGCCGACCAGGCCAATCTGATGAAATTTCCCTACAATCACAAATGGTGGTGGAACCTTTCGATAGATGGGCACTAAATTTTGTTGGTCCCTTTAACCTAAAATCAAAACAAAAATCTTATATACTAGTTGCAATAGACTGTATGACCAAGTGGGTAGAAACAATAGCCTTGCCAAATGTAACTGAGGAAGCAGTTATTAAATTTCTCTTTGAACTATTTGTATGCTATGGATTACCTAGGGAAGTAATCACGGACGAAGGGTCACAATTTACAACACATAAAATATCGGCCACTCTATGCAATTATCACATTAAAGATAGGGTTACCTCCCCATACCACCCCCAGTAAAATTGACAAGTGGAAAGTAAAAATAAATTCTTGGAGGAAATCTTGAAAAATGCAGTCTCAACAAACTGTCAAAATTGGGCAACCGAGCTTCCAAATGCCTTATGGACCTATCGCACAACATGGAGTAACACTACTGGCTAGTCTCCTTATCACCTAGTCTTTGGAAAAGATCATATCTTTCCAATTGAATTTGAGATCAAGACTCTAAAAATGGCCCAAGAAATTGGACTGGATCTTACGGAATCACACACACAATGCTTACAACATCTCAATGAATTAGATGAATCACGCTTGTTTTCCCTTCAACGCAAAGCTTTTATTCAACAACAAAGAGCTAGGTGGCACGACAACCATATAAAGAAGAAATCATTCCAGAAAGGTGATTGAGCACTTCTTTATGATTCCATATTTTAGGATTTTCCTGGGAAGTTGTAGACAATGTGGATGGGACCGTATAAAATAAAGTAAGACCATGATAATGGCACTGCCACTTTAGCTACCATTGACGGGTCTGGTTCTCCTTTTCTGGTAAATGGACATCGACTACAACTCTACCATCACCCTCTTTCAAAATAACATTTTTTCCAAGAAGTAAGTAATGATCCTACTTTTCAGATTTTAGTTAGTTGGGAAGGTATCCTAATAGCTTCAACTCCATGAAATTGTTGTTTTTTCTAGCACTGTTCATATTGTATATATTTATCTTTGAAGATTTGATTGAGTTTTTAAAGTTTTTTTTTCTAGGGAAGTCACTATAAAGAGTTTTGGATAACAAAGACTAAAACAAATGTAAAATATGACTGTAATGAAATATAATTAGCACTCTTTTCTGTTCCTTATTCAAACCTCAAATTGTTCTTGTTTCACTTTGAAAAATCCATCGAATATAAACCCTTTTTTTATACAGGAGATGAATATTTCATGTTTCGCAGCAAAAGTCAAATGGTTGCACTCAAAATATGTGTAACTATGACTATAGTAAATAAAAATGAATGCATGACACCATAAACCATCCAATATATTGTATTCCCCTGATCATTGATTAAACCTACCTGTAAAATTAAAGGAATTTAGTTGATAACTAATCAATCCTATATTCGCTAAAACAAAAAAAATTGTATATGAGAGGTATCCAATTACTTAATTAGATGGTTCAATTTGAACATCATCGTTATCTTCCTTGAACGTAACAACTGACATTCCTTTTTTTGTGATTGTTGTTCCCTTTGCTGACAGTGTCGTTCATTTGAACGTAACATATGTCATTCCCTTTGTTTCAATTGTTGTTCCCTTTATGGGAAGTGTCGTTCATTCAAACGTAACAACTGTCATTCCCTTTGTTGCAATTGTTGTTCCCTTTGCAGGTAGTGTCGTTTGAATGTAACAGTTGCCATTCCCTTTGTTGTTATTGGTGTTCCCTTTGTGGGTAATGACGTTCATTCAAAAGAAACAACTATTTTTCCCTTTGTGATTGTTCTTGTTGTTGTTCCTTTGCCTTGAAAGCAACGATTTTTTGTTTCCACTAATAACACATGTTTTTTTTATGACTACTCCGTATACATTTAGCTACTCCTTTGGGTATGAACTTCACTAACTAATTTTCAACGACATCACTTCTAATTATCACCTAGAGGGAGATAGTGCCCCAAAAATAGTACCACCCACCCAGCTTGAAATTGAAATAGAACTTATTCAGTTGGCAGAAACTCAGAGTATGCAAGAAGAAACATCAAAAAGGAAAAGACAAAGAACAAATTATGTTCCTAAAACCCACTGTGTTAAAATAATAAAGGGTAGAGAGACAATACAACCTAAAAGCACTCAGGAGACTGTGCAAACAGAAGAGCCATCACATGAAAACCATGTAGGGTAGCAGGATGATTTCTTTGAAAGATATGAAGAGGAGATGGTCCAAGTGTCAAGAAATTTTGGAATGTCAATTACTGAATATACAGACGGTCCAGAAGAACCCCAAGCTCCAACCTCTCCTCCTTCAAACTCTATCTTTGATCTCTGTGATATGGAGATGCCATCCTCTCCTACGAGGGAATATCATGATGTAGTATAATAGCCAGAGCCTCAGTTTAAAGAGAGCAGTCCTTTAGAGAAACAAGAGAATCCATAGGATACAAAGAATTAATTTACAATTGATCGAGATGGGGAAGACCTTGAAATTCCACTTGGACATAAAGAAATAGCAGAAAAAAGGAAATAACTTAATCAAAAAACTGGAACATGAAAATAAGAAATTGAGGAGGAAGGTCGAGAAAATAAAGGTATTAAAACAAAAAGTTGGCAGATTGAAGGAAAAAATTAGAAAACTTAAGAAGTAGTTGGAACAGTCTGACAAATCCTATAAGAAGAAGAAATATAGGAGGGTTAGACTAGAGGGAATAAATCCACTTCCTAGAAGGGAAATGCATACTCACTCTATTGAAACACAAACATATTTGCATGCTTCCTTGGAATCAATTGAAACATAAACTCAGACAGATGCTCTAGTAACAGTAGAAAACGTTGTTCAGACTGAAGAGGTGCTTCATTCCTCTGAACAGGAAGCCACTATCAGAATATTGGAAGCATAATTGGAACAATCCTAACAAACCCTAACCCAATGCTGAAATAAAATGGTGACAGTAACAAAACATCAAAAAGTTGCTAGACAACTTTGAGCAATGTCAGCAACTGAAAATGAAACCTTTGTTGATCTCAGCAGAGAAAAATAAAAGGTAAAGAAGTTGCATGTTTGGCTTGATGGAGCTTTGGAGAAAATCAAAAGTATTTTCTCTATTTATTCTGATATATTAACTTGCAGGTGTTATCCATGATTTTGGTCGTCATGATGATGTATTGATTATGAGGTACGCAGGCTCTTCATTAGAATTTTCTCTAGAGAAAAGTTACCTTTATCTCTTTCCAGAAATCACAGTTTTGAGGAAGGTTCACAGGCTACCAATACATTTGCCTGCGAGAATGCATGATTCTCGCAGGCTCCCTTAAGCCAGGGTGTGAGAAGTTCGCACTGTGCCTAAATTTTAGGGTGCGAACTCTTTCTAAAGAAGGGAAAAAGATGAATTCTCGAATCTTCTAGAAGGGAATCTTCTAGAAGGATGAGATGGCATTCAAATGGTTATCTAAGTACTGGATTTGCTGATATTTTGGGATCATTCCTATCCAAGTAACTAATCCATTCTCTCTTATATATTGATGGGATTCTCATGGAAAAGGTTAGAAGCAAACAAGGTTAAGAATACATTGGAGAATTAGTGAAAGATTGTGTGAAGGACTGATGCTACAGCAGCTAGGAACTCCAGCAAGGTTATCAAAAGTGGTTGATCTTCTTCATGCAAGTGAACAAGTGTGTGTGTCAGAGCTAGGAGCCATCGAAAGGAGGTTTTCAACATCAAGGCTTAGGTTGTAATTATTTCTTTCTATCAATTTAATACATTAATATGTCCCTTTCCCATAAAGCTAATGTCACTTTATTGCATAACTCCTTGATCATATGCATAGATTAACTATTGAATATATTGAATTGTTTTCACTTCAATTGGTTTGAGTTGTCCTGGTCCTGACGGCACAAGAACATTGGAGAGAAGCTAGACAACAGAGACCCAAGGAAGTGATCATAAGGTATGTTCATGATTCTTGCCTCCTAGTTCATTCAATAGTCTAAATCTAGGGAAAGAGTATTATTTTGTCCTGTTTTGTTCTAGATCCAGGTGGATCTAGGGAGATTGGTTTGTGTCCACACTTACGGATTTATCCAATAACAAAATTGGCGACTCCACTGGGGACAATCTCTTTTTCTTTGTGGCTTTTTGCGTTTTTCTGTGGCCATTTGCTCTAGTTTCATTTTTCTCCTATCCTATCAGTCTCTGAGTCTTCAGGATATCCTGATAGACCTTCTGAGTCCAGAAGCTTTTTTGAATTTGACTTCATTTTTCAAATTTTTGGTCATGTTCAGGATTCTCGCACTGCACTTCATTTGTAGCCTGCGAGAATGTTGAGGGTTTTCACTCTGCACATAAGTTTCAGTTTGAATACCTCGCACCTCGCTAAAGGGTCACCTGTGAGAATCATAGATTCTCGCACTGTGTAACAATGCTTGCCTGCGAACAAGATTTTTCAAATTTTTGAAATTGAGTTTTGGTTTTTCTAACTGCTCAGATCAGTTGAATTACCTCTTATGGGTTTCTTGGATCATTGATTGATATGTTTCTTGCTTTAGTTTGCATGTATGAACAGTTTTAGGGTTTCAAGGTTTTTCTTGTCCTTTGTGGCTTGACTTTCGTTTCTTGATTCTTATTGGCAAAATCATTCTCTCTGACTTCAGGAGTTGAGTGTGTTTGATTGGTTGAGAACCAGTGATTGGTTGAGAGTTAAGTTCTTGGTTTTTCTCATTTGCTTATTGATTTGAAAGAACATTTTCGTTTGCATTGAGAAGATTCATTGGTTTTCTCTTTGTTTTTGCTTTCATTGAAAGAGTTGATTGGATTGTTATTGCTTGATTCTTTATGATTTGATTTTCTTCTCTCTCATTGGTATAGTGAGAGTTATTTTTGAAAAGTGAACATAAAGTTTTTCTTTCATCAAATTGTTTTTGTCTTTTAGAAAACATTGAAAATCAAAATTTCAAGATTGTTGAAGTATTTGAAAAAGACATATAAAGACTTGTCATTTGCTAAATGATTGTTTGTGTTGCCATTTGAAAGGAAATTTTTCATTATAGTACAAGGGTTGATCTTGAAAATTCTCTCTCTCTCCCATAACTAGGATTCATTGAAAAAACAGTGATACATTTCATTTGCATCCTTGCATTATTGGGTCAGAGTCATACAACACAAGTTTCACTTCCGTTACCTTTGAGTAAACAACAACTCTTAATAACATTGCGTAATATTAAAATTTATCTAGTAACTCTTTTCTAGGGCTCTTTTACACCAACATTTTGCTAGGATAATGCTTTGGAGTAGGAAGAGAGATACACTCTCCAAAATCTCAAAACACACAATAGCATCTTGAGTTAGGGAGTGTCAAATTCCATTTGCAACATATTGTCCTGGGAAGCCCTTTTAACACAAGGGTCAAGCACTAGGTCGCATTGGTGTTGGCAGAGTTACTCACCCTACTTTGTGGACATCAGTGTAGAGATTGCACGTATTACGGGGGTCACTCAGAGGTATACCCACAATGATGAGTGGAAGCCTTTTGAGTTGATTTCGGGCTAGATACCCTGCCCTTGCGTGTGGATTAGACTGTCGATTGTTCCCCCAGGTTGTACTGTTGTTTGTGGTGACCTTAGTGGCCTTTCTCTCTAGGTTCTTACCCAAGGTGACTGTGGAGGAGAAAGTCTTCACGGTACCTGGAATTGACGTTGATCAAACTCACTCGGGCTCCTTGGAGGGTATACCCACAATTATGTGTGGGAGATTGCACCAGGGTGTAAGTCCGTTAAGCAGGCCGTCAGCGTAACTTTTCCACCCTAGCCCCACCCCTTCTCATCTCGTTGTTGCGATGTTGGATTTCATCACCAACTAGTGGCTTCGAAATTAGAAGGTCTTGTTTGCTTGCCGATTGCTTCCTAGATTTTGTTTACTAGCGCGTGTTGTTTGTTTCTCGAAGTTGACCATAGGAGTTTCTCCGCAGAGCTTGTTATTTGTTCACAATAGCTCCCCCACATCACTCACATAGAATGCAAGGTTTATCTCCAGAGCATCTGGACGAGTCACAACCTTTGCCTACAGCTACACCTGAGGATTCTCCTCAGCACGGTGACACTGTCGTTGTTACCACACCCCAAGTGGAATCAACTGATTCTCTAGAACCATTCCGAATTACTAATACTAGAGAAGACTATCGAATTCGACGTGGTGAACGACCTTTTGTGCTATTAACTTCTGTTGGAGACGTAGTTGTTACCTCTTCTGGATCACCCGTTGGGCCCTTTCCCGGTGAAGAAGGCCAAGATCCTTTTTGGTCAGCAGACGTTCGCAGGCCGCTCTTTAGTCCTGAGTCGCCTGTCGTCTCTGAAATTAACCCTCCAGTGTTTCCTGAGACTGAGACGGTCCCAGTGAATACTACTTATCACTTTACTCTTCCTGCCGAGATGGCCCATCTCGCGAATAATATGAGTGTCCCAGCTGAGATTATTGTAGCTAATCTTGCTCCTATCAATACCCAGCGAATGCCTAATGTCACTCCGACATTGCCACCCGGTTACCATGTGTTGAATTCTTTTTTGAATGCTTCCAATCCAACACCTTCGCAAACCCCAGCCAGTACTCCTGGTGGTCCTTCTGGGCATCCTATTCCTGTTTTTATTCCGACACTCCCTCAATTTCCTTTCGGCAATCCTAGTCTTAGTGGTACTATACCTACCGTTGCACCGAACTTGTAGATTCTCGTTGGTGGACAAGGTGGTACGATTCCATTTCCTCCTCCCGGACACAATCCACTTACTACACAACCCACGATTGGGACACAACTTCCGGTTGGAACTCCACCTACGATAGGGGGACCGACCCCACGTTTCAGACAAAATATACCTCCTTCTTTGGCCCAGTATTGGAATCAGATGCTACAAAATCTTCCTCAAACGACTAGGGGGCAACCACTTGTCCCTACTATAGGCCAACCATATCTAGGTATACCAAATCCTATTTTGGGTATGAATGCTCAAACTCATGTCCCCACTCAAGGTTATAATCCTCCGAGCTACTATCCTCTTCAACCACCACCGAATCAGTCAGGGTCTTCCTATTATGGGAAGACTGCGTACGGGCCTACTGGTTTGCCAACAGGGCTTCCACCCCAAAGTCACCAGTACCCACAAGTGAATCAACAGTTACCTTTTCTTGCTACTTTGGATTTGCCAGATTTGTCTAGAATTCTAAATGATCCTATTCGTCACTCTCCCCAATGGCCTGCTATTCCAGCTAAGCTTGCATCGGACATTCCAAAGTTTGATGGAAAATCGGGAGAGGACCTGAACAATCATGTGATGACTTTTCACCTATGGTGTTCATCCAACTCATTGATGGATGAATCCATTCGCTTACATCTTTTTCAACGAACCCTTACCGTTTCTGCTGTGAAGTGGTATATTGAATTGCCACGAGGTTTCTTTTCTGATTTCAACACCCTAGCTATGGCCTTTCGTACACATTACCAATTACCGATCCATTATGATACTGGGACTAAGATCTTGAATTCCTTCAAACAAACTAAAGGCACTCATATATCGTATCATATCCATGAGTGGCGAAGGTGACGACGTCTCATTAAACTTGAACTCCCTGATCAGTTACTGGCAGAATGGTTTACGAAATCCTTCGTGAACGAAATTGTTAAAGACATTTCCATGGGTGGTGTCATTACGGAGGAGCAGGCTATAAGTCATGCTCAATATCTTGATCTCGTTTATTCTCAAATGGGAACACTTTACGATTTGTTACCTGAATTACCTTGTCCTGGTACTTCCAGCACTTCAACTGCTCCAGCTGCCTCGCATGCAGCTGATGGTGTGATTGGTACTACCCATGCCCACTCACATTTTGTTTCAAGCAAAACCCCTAAATATACATCTTCTAATGTTAAAAATGCTCCGTATCCTGCCACTCCCACCGGTAAAACTTCTGAGTTGAATGTTGTTCAATCTACCTCGACCGGTAAAAATAAATCTAAAAAGGGGAGAGGCAAGAATAAGGAGGGAAAAAATAATAATCAAACAGAGAAGCCTAAAAATAATCCTATTGAAGATTGGGATAAGCGCAAACCCTGATACCCTTGCCTTATCTTTGGTGATGATCACTACACGAAGGATTGTCCACGACGTGCCGAGGTTACTAAGTTTCTTCAAGGAACACCCAAACCGTTTACGTCGGCAGTCTTGTCCCAACCCTTCCCGTCTCAACAATAGGCTCACTTGGTCATTCATGACCAACCATCTACTTCTACGACATCATATGTTTTGATGTGTACCGGTGATTCCAAGCCCAACAACGTTGCACTCACGACTAGAGCCAAAGATTATACTCTGTCTAAGGAGAAGGTTGACGATTCACCTCCTACTTTGCTACAACCCTCTCCACCGACTCCACCTACAAACGGTCCTCTTCATCTCAAACGACCGAGCCTTGATACAGTCTTACGACCCCCTAAGGGTGTTGTTCGCAAGTCGGATTTCAACCCTCATGCTCGTGCGGCCCAGAACTACAACATTGTGGAAGATATGGCCCAGGCACCTTCAGCCATGTCAGCCCTTGAAGTCCTTCAGTCTTGTCTTGTACAACGAAAGGCACCGTTGAAAGCTATAGGTGGAATTGACCCTACGTAAAGAAATTTAATAGTCTTTGACTTGAATGATCACATTCCACGGTTACCCCCGCAACTCGCGTTCCAGATACAAGTTGTTGTCTCTAACAAGAACATTTTTCGAACTGTAATCGATGAGGGTGCCTCAACGTGTGTAATATCTTTTGCTTGTTGGAAAGCCATTGGCTCTCCTCCCTTGAACAAATCAAAAAATACTTTGAAAGCCTTCAATGGATCTGGTTTTAAGCCTTACGGTGTTCTTCCATCGTTACCTATTACTCTAGAAGGTAAGACAGTCCAAGTTGAAGTGGAAGTCTTCGATGCTCCCCTTGATTATAATCTTCTGCTTGGTCGTAGCTGGATAGATTCCATGCGTGCAGTTGTGTCAACACTTTTCCGTGTAGTAAGATTTCCTCATCAAGGGAAGGTTGTTACAGTTGACCAACTTGCCTTCTTTAATTCCATTACTCGTACTAGAAATGTGTCATTTATAGCTAAGACCCCATCGGGTTATGAGAATGTCAGTGTTGGCCTTTTAAAGGACTCTTCGTTAATGGGTACTTTCCCCATTCCACCACCACCCGATGTTCCACGCCCGTCAGTTGCTTCTATCAATATGATCTCCGCAGTACCTCATGAACTTCCCACGTCTTCTGACCCTTGGATAGTCTCTGACCCTGGAGATCATACTTGTTTCAGCGATGTCATGTCATTAAGTCCGGTTGAGTCTACTTATCAGGCCATTCAATCGGCAACACTTTCTACACCCTCTCTTGAGGAGTTGTCTCCCGATCCTTTCCGTGTCATTTTTCCTACTGACGAGATGATCATGTTTGTCATGGAAGACACTCCTTGGGATGATGGGCATCATCGTTCCATACTCTTTCTGGAACAACACACTCTTGAGAACTACCAATGGATTTCGGTTCCGTCAACCGTTGTTGTCATATCGACCGTTCCCGACTTTACACATGATGTGTTTGCCGAAGGGAACCTCAGTAATATATCTCCCACGATTCCCATTGACATATCAGTTAAACCTGGGATAGTTGAAAATGTTCACATTGGAGCTTCGTGTTCTCCGGATCAAATCGTCACCTATACATCCTTGTTCAAAGAATTTCGTGACATCTTTTCCTGGAGCTATGAAGAGATGCCTGGTATTGACCCTGTTATTGTTGTTCATGAGATAAAGACATACCCCGGAGCTAAACCAGTCCGACAACGCCTTCGTCTGGTCCACCCACGTAAAGCGGCGGCCATCAAGCTTGAGGTTGAAAAACTTCTCAAAGCTGGCTTTATTTATCCCGTGGCTCTGACAGAATGGGTTTCTAACCCTGTACTGATTGATAAGAAAGGTGGAAGTATTCGTGTATGTGTTGATTATAGGGATATTAACAAAGCCTGTCCAAAAGACAACTTTCCAACCCCTTTCGTTGACCAGATTGTCGATGACTGTGACGTAAGTGAAATCTTTTCTCTCATGGATGGTTTCTCCGGCTATAATCAAATTAATATCGCTCCTCAGGACCAACATAAAACTGATTTTATTTGTCCTTGGGTTACTTTCTCCTATAGGAAACTTCCCTTCGGTCTGAAGAACGTTGGCACGACGTTTCAACGTGCTATTTCTTATGCTTTTCACGATATAAAGCATATCGTTCAACCTTATTTGGACGATTTAACTGCTCATTCTTTACGTCGAGTCGATCACCCCACTCATCTCCGTGCAATTTTCATTCGTTGTCGGTTCTATCGCATTCGTTTAAATCCTCATAAATGCATTTTTTGCGTAGAATCCGACCATCTTCTAGGTTTCATTGTTTCACGTCAAGGGATCCGGGTAGATCCTCTTAAAGTTGAGGCAATTCTTAATCTCCCTCCTCCTTCTACACTACGCCAGTTGCAAAGTTTGCAGGGGAAAGAAAACTTTCTTCATCGTTTCATTCCTAATTATGTTGAAATTACTCGAGGTTTTATTCGACTGTTAAAGAAAGATGCAGAATTCGTCTGGGATACCGTGGCCAACAATGCTTTCGAGGCTTTAAAGTTGTCCCTCACACGCGCTCCGCTTCTCTTTCCTCCTAATTATAGTCGTGATTATTTTCTTTATCTTGCTGCCTCTGAGTATACTATTGGCATGGTTCTTGTCCAAGAGGATGACAAGGGCGACGAGCATGTTGTTTATTACTTGAGTCGCAGTCTCACATCCACTGAAATCAAGTATCAACATGTTGAAAAACTGGCCTTGGCCACCGTTCAAGTTGTTCAACGCTTTCGGCATTATATCCTCTCACGAAAAACTACAGTGATTTCTCATTGCAACCCTATGCAACATATTTTGACACGTCAATTGCTAGGGGGCAAGTACTCCAAATGGATTGTCATACTCCAGGAGTTTGACTTGGAATTCGATCACGCCACGTCTAAGAAATCCTTAGTTTTTGCTGAGTTAATATGTGATTTTCCTCACTCTGCCACGGAAAATGTAGCAGTAGATTCATTACCCGATGAATCTCTTTTCCTAATTAGTACTGACGATCTTTGGTATGGAGATATCATTATATATCTCCAAACCCAGACTTTTCGGCCTGCTTTGTCTAGCTCTGAACGACGTCGCGTCCGTTATCAAGCCCGTCAATACATTATCCTCCGGGATACTCTTTACCGTCGGGGTATTGACTCTATTTTTCGGCGTTGTCTGACTTTTGAAGAAGCCGAGAAAGATCTGAATGACTGCCATTCCAGAGCATTTGGTGGTCATATGTCTGGGTATGCTACTACCCAGAAGATCTTACGCGCAGGTTATTTTTGGACTTCCTTGTTCAACGACTGCATTAATGTCGTCCAGAAATTCCATGCCTGCCAGACCTACAACCAGAAAATTCAGTCACATCCTGCTCCTCTTCATCATGTAGTCTCAGTTGGTCCTTTTGCAAAATGGGGCATTGATTTCATGACATGTCACCCTCACTCGACCGGGGGGCATGGTTACATCATTGTAGTTGTTGATTATTTTACAAAATGGGCCGAGGCGATGTCGACATTCGATAAGACTGGAAAGACTGAGCGTTGTTTCTTTTTAACCATGTCATAGCTCGTTTTGGTGTTCCTCAAGCTATCATTACTGATCATGGTAGTCATTTTAGGAATTTTATGATGTCTGAACTTACGGAAAAGTTGGGTCTTCGTCATGATAACTCAACACCCTATTATCCGCAAGCTAATGGCCAGGTCGAAGCAATCAACAAAGTTCTTATAACTATG
>ML807566.1:18923-32766 GCA_009831015.1 Picea engelmannii
GTCATTTTAGGAATTTTATGATGTCTGAACTTACGGAAAAGTTGGGTCTTCGTCATGATAACTCAACACCCTATTATCCGCAAGCTAATGGCCAGGTCGAAGCAATCAACAAAGTTCTTATAACTATGCTTCGACGGATGATAAGAATTCATAAAACAAGCTGGTACACGATGTTGTTTTCGGCATTGTGGGCATACCAGACATCTGTTAAATCCGTTATGGGGTTTACGCCTTTTCGATTGGTCTATGGTGTGGAAGCCATTCTTCCTATAGAATGTGAGATACCTTCTCTGAAGTTAGTTGTCGAACTCTTACCCAATACTTCTGCTGAAGAAGAACGTCTATTGTATCTGATGCAATTAGACGAGACTCGACGTGACGCCCCTCTGGTAATAGAATACCAGAAGAAACGTGTCAAGGCACAGTATGAAAATCATGTCAAGCCTCGTGTTTTCTCTGAAGGTGATCTTGTTCTTCTTTATGAACAAGATCGAGATGTCTTAGGAGCTGGGAAATTTGAACCAATGTGGCGTGGTCCTTACATTGTTCACCGAGTTTTGGAAAAAGGAGCATATGAGCTGGTTGATTACGATGGTATACCTTTGAGTGAACCCAGGAATGGGTTGTACTTGAAGAATTACTATGCATAAGTCATTTGTGCACAAGTACTTGTATTTTATGTATCATACTTTGTGTGTGTTACTTTAGTTTGCTTTTGACGTTATCTGGTCTCTGCCCTTATGTGACGTTGTTTTTGATTGCTAGATGTCGGAGTCTTCGCTACCCTATATTGGCTTCGCTGATGGTGCTAGCCATAGTACTCAGAACTTAGCTTCCGTTGCGTGGACAATCTATGCCCCAACAAACGAACTTATATCTTTACGAGGTGTATGTCTTGGTTGTGCAACCAACAACATTGCAGAGTATAGCGTTGCTATTGAATTAATGGTTGATGCTATCTCGCTCGGAATTCGTCATTTGGTTGTGCGACTTGACTCGCATCTTGTAGTACTACAACCAAGTAATATCTACTCTATTCGAAGTCCTACTCTGTTACGGGTATATTTGTGGATTTTCCTCTTGGAATGATATTTTGATCACATGGAATATCATCATATTCCTAGATGTTTTAATACATTAATAGATGCATTGGCTAATTATGTATTGGATAGACATTTGAACCATTTATAAATCAAACACATTAAAATTCACACATTATAAAGTAAACCGGTAGAAGCCATTTGTATATAACGATCAAAAGAGTTTGTTTTTTACAAAAAGTTTGTCTGAAGACCAAAATATCAAAAATTGAAGCTTCTAGATTCTACAAAGTGACGTCACGGATGACGTTCATGGTAACACACTACTGCTCTAGCAACTCTATGGAGCAGTCGACCCATAGATGCTAATACCCCTACAGTGTGACGTTGATTGCGTCATGGAATCTCTTCCAGAGTCATATCTGGAATGTTTGATGTCAGGCCCTCTAAATTCTGTTCCACCACCTGATAGTCTTCGGCATACTATGGTACTGTTGCTGCTACCTCTCCTCGTCGCTGGATAGGAGAAGTGTCAGGAGGTCTATACGGTCCAACATCTGTGTTATCAACAAACATTTTTGTGTTAGTCTTCGGATAAATATATAAAACCAAAAACATTTAAATATGTTAAAAATTCAAAAAACATTTAAAAAAAAAAAAATGCATGTACTTCTTACCGAGGTCTCCCCATTGAGATTCCTCAGGTAGTGCTAGATCTGGATCTCCTCGGAAATCCAACATGGCATAGGCGTAGTCATCGACCATCAGCATCTGGTTTTGCAACCAGTCAAAGAAAATATCGTCATATTTGACGATTGGTCCTGCCACGTGCCGGGCCATGAGCCGACACCACCGTAACATTCTTGGATCCCTAGGACCCGGAAAGTCCCACTCAATCTGTAGTCTAAATACGGGGACCCTCTCAAGGAAGAAGGAAACTAGTAAAGATCCATATCCAAATTGTTTCAGTTCACCCCGGCTGCACTTGGTTAGTTGTCTTTTGATACTGCGCAGCACTGCATCGGCCCAGTTAAATACTCGGGGCTCAGTACACTCGATGGCGTACTGGAAGTAGATCTATAATGCCATCTGAGGAGTAGAAATCCTCGCCATTCGAGCTATCATAAAGAGGATAGTGTGGAGGGTCAAGTCTTGTACCCCCAAAATAGCCACTTTTCCCTTTTTCCTCTCAGCCTCAGGTACACAGTATTGGTTGCAATATTCACTCATTTTTAACCCGCCACCTCTGCTACCGGTCAGACTGACATAATACCCGCGCCTGGATAATCCGGTCAAGAAGTATATGTCCTCAATGTCGATGGTTAATGTGTGAGCTCCTACATTGAAAACTTGTTGGTCTGGGTCCCACATGAGGACTAGATACTCCAGTAATCTGACTTGGGCTCTCATGCCCGAGATGCGAAAGTATTTTAAGAGACCACAATCTCTCAATGTAGCTATGGTGGGAGGATGATTCTCGGCATTTTCATTATCCTCCTCATGTTCTCATTCTCGCCACTCAAGAACCATGTTTGTGGCTATTTATCTGCATAAGGAACATACAAGGAGGATTAATGATTTTATTCATGATATGAATCTTTTTCATTGGCTAAATATTTAAAAAAAAATTGAGTTCTACGCTGCTCGCAGGTGCCTTATTATACACAGTGCGAACACCTCACAGGTGGATCAAGGCTCACCTGTGAGAACACATCATTCTCGCAGGTCCCGTATGGGCTACCTGCGAGAATGCCTATGCACATGTAGGGTTCAAAAATCTACTTAAAAATGAAAAACCAACCAATGAAATCAAAATTTTAAACCATGAAAATGTCAAGAATTAAGAGCTTACCGTAATGTTGCAGACGGCTCGTCAAATGATCTCTTGTAGCTCCCGGAAATAAACGCCGAATTCGGAGGGTAAAAAGGGGGTTTTTTGGAACTCAATAGTGAAAATGTGAAATGATATGGTAAAAATGTGTATTTACTCATTTAATTTACTTTTTACTATGTCATTTTTGGGTTTTTATGTTTATCTATTGTTTAAACCTAATTACTAATATCAAGATGAGTGTAATGACTTGCAAGTGTGATGGCATTAATGATTACATACAAGGATATGGACATATTTTTCTTCGTAATGGTGTGTTTTTTATTGTTTTTCATGGTTTTTACATAAAACCTCGAGCATCATTTTTGTCCGTTCTTATGCTCGTAAATACAAGAGAATGTGATTGAGCATAGTTTTATCACTTTTTCGGGCTCAACATGGTTATACGAAAAAGGAACCCCCTTGGAGTCCTCTTTAAGCTCTTTTCAGACTCTCTAAACATGAAAAGATCACTGAGCGACCTTGCTATTTTCACGCTCGATAAAATATTTGAAATACGCGTCTGGCGAGCGATAATTTCTCTCTTTTTCGGTCTCGTCCAGACTATTTTACGAAAAAGGAACTGAGAGAGTTCTCTTTTAAGTGTTTTTCCAAACTCTATAATATTGAAAAACCTTCGAGTTTACTATCTCTGGACTCGTTAAACAAACATTGACAGACCCGTGATGGGACCGAACCACTCCTTCTTAGGGTTCGTTAAAAATACGCTGAGGGATTCATCCGAAGGATGAGCTTATATCAACAAGCATATGTGATCCTCTTCAAGCTTGCATAAAAATAAAGAGGTACTTGCCAGAAATGGTGGGGGAAATTTTGGGAAAGGGATATGTTTCATCTTCGTATTGATTGGCAGTAAGAGTCACTCTTGAACATGACACTCCCTTCATCATCTGAAGCCGGTTTGGGAAATCCATTTGTCTCTTTCGATTGATTACAAGGTCATTTCATGTGTCGTCTTTGAGTCAATGCTTCCAAATCATTGGTCATGTCGTTCATATGTTCAAGAGAAGTCCATCTGAAACCTATATTGAGTAGGCCATATGCAGTTATCCATTCTCTCTGTGTCGGCCTTCCCTGTGTCTAGTCCAATTTGAAAAATGTTTTGTTTCACTTTCAAACTCTATTACTCATTTCGTGTCATTGATGGGGGATACATCAAGGCCCTCCTGTGACAAGTTTTGTTCCGTCGACTTCAGCTCATTATCCGGAATCAAGACTTAGAAATTATTTAGTACCTTGGAGCTTGCATGCCTCAATGTCAAGTTTCCTCGCTTTCGACGATGGGTTTACATCATTGACCCATGATTGAAAGATTCCGTCGAATGTTCGACATCAACTCATTTATTCACACTTGATGGATTGTACTATGGTACCTTGGGAGTCATTGACATCAATGGTGATTTCCCTCGCACTTGTTAACGGTTACATCAATGACTGGTAATCAAGTGGTTTCTAACATGTTCGACTTCAACACATGTAATCACATGGATAGTTTCGTACTTTGGGCGACGAGATTGAAGACCCTGGATATCATCTTTGTAATCCAAGTTGCGATGGATCCACTGTGTATGTCTCGTGGCTATGTCGTCTTGATTTGAAAATTTTCGCATAGATCCACAGTGTATTCAGGTGGCTATGCTATATTTTGACGGCATGGATCCACAGTGTATGATTGGTGGCCATGACTTCGTTTATGATGTTATCAGTCTATGATCTAAGTATGGGAATGCCTACCTCATAATTGATATATATGATACTTTGCAGATGCTTGATTGTTCGCAGGTTTCCGATTAGATGTGCTCCTGGTTCTCGACACACACATGCAGCTTACAAAGTCTATCGACTGTCACTGGTTCCAATCTCAGACTTTGGGGGGCATTCTGTTATCCATGATTTTGGTCGTCATGATGATGTATTGATTATGAGGTACTCAGGCTCTTCATTAGAACTTTCTCCAGAGAAAATTTACATTTATCTCTTTCCAGAAATCACAGTTTTGAGGAAGGTTCGTAGGCTACCAATACATTTCCCTGCGAGAATGCATGATTCGCGCAGGCTGCCTTAATCCAGGGTGTGAGAAGTTCGCACTGTGCCTAACTGTTAGGGTGAGAACTCTTTCTAAAGAAGGGAAAAAGATGAATTCTCGAATCTTCTAGAAGGGAATCTTCTAGAAGGATGAGATGGCATTCAAATGGTTATCTAAGTACTCACTTTCCTGATATTTTGGGATCATTCCTATCCAAGTAACTAATCCATTCTCTCTTATATATTGATGGGATTCTCATGGAAAAGGTTAGAAGTAAACAAATTTAAGAAGACATTGGAGAATTAGTGAAAGATTGTGTGAAGGATTGATGCTACAGCAGCTAGGAACTCCAGCAAGGTTATCGAAAGTGGTTGATCTTCTTCATGCAAGTGAGGAAGTGTGTGTGTCGGAGCTAGGAGCCATCGAAAGGAGGTTTGCAACATCAAGGCTCAGGTTGTAATTCTTGATTTCTATCAATTTAATATAATAATATGTCCCTTTCCCATAAAGCTATTGTCACTTTATTGCATAACTCCTTGATCATATGCATAGATTAACTGTTGAATATATTGAGTTGTTTTCACTTCAATTGGTTTGAGTTGTCCTGGTCTTGATGACACAAGAGCATTGGAGTGAAGCTAGACAACAGAGACCCAAGGAAGCGATCATAAGGTATGTTCATGATTCTTGCCTCCTAGTTCATTCAATAGTCTATATCTAGGGAAAGAGTATTATTCTGTCCTGTTTTGTTCTAGATCCAGGTGGATCTAGGGAGATTGGTTTGTGTCCGCACTTACGGATTTATTCAATAACAACAGGGCCCCTGCTAATAATTATGCCCTATTTTTATTAGAATGATCTCTGTTATTAAAAGTGAAATCCATTAGGGCAGGAACACCTTCTGAGTTTGCCATTGTCTTTGACTTTGTTTCATGTTTTAAAGAACAAGATGCTGTAATAAAATACTTTTTGTGTGAATTATATCTTCATAATTTCATTCTAGAAGAAAAAAAAGATGAGAACCCCAATCTATTCACCGGGAATATCCAATTTCATTTTTTTTTATATTTTTCCAAAAACCAACATAGATGGGCCAAGCCACATAAGGTCTTTATGAAAAGATAAAATGGGCTAGACCTATGGGTCAAAGGAGAACCTTCTAAACCCTTTGACACCATTATGCAACACAGAGCATTTATGAAGAGGGATAAGGTTGAGGAATATTTAGCTCCCATCCATAGACATGTTGTACATTCATGGCTGCAATACTTTGGAGAAATTAGAGAAGAATCCATTTGTGTTGCCAAATTAAGATGGAGTGTCTCTTCAAATGAAATCAAGAACAGGGAACCATTTGGTTTTAGGAATTTTCAAGCAGTTGTTCTCAGATTAGAAAGGTATGTGAATATGATCATGTAAGCAGGGCATTCCTGGATTGGATGTAGGTATAGTCCCTCCATTATTTGGTATCCTCTAGAGGTTTATTCGAGTGTTTATGGACTCTGAAAGAAAAAGGAAGAAGTAGATTTTGAATAACTTAAAGATAAGCATGGGTTCCAGAGGTATAGAGAAGAGACCTCTCCACCCTACAGTCTCATTCCCTTGCATATGAACTCTCTTGTTGCATGAGGACATGCAAAAAGGTAAGCGGGGGGGTATGTTGGGGTAAGAAAAATGTATAAATATTATCCTTGTTACTTTGGTTTATGATATATTATTTGCTGACTTTTCTATTAGTTTGAAATAATTAGGAATGAATATGATTAAAAATATTTTGAAAATAATATTAAATGATATTAGATATTTTTTAAACTTTGGTTTGAATTGCTTTGATTTTATGTAGAAATGGACAATTGTTGTTAATTGAGGATAATCAAGAAGATCATGAAGATGCACGGACCATTGAAGATTAAAGAAATCAGGCACAAAACAGTTCAAAGGAAGATTGTTTTTTATCTTGCAATATTCATAAATAGTAAAAGAAATCATGAGGGTCTCTCGATCCTCGGTAAAGCTTAATGTACTTGTCTTATTGCAATATATAAAGAAGAGTCGACAATAGAGAGATATACCAGAATTCTGATCTCCTAATTGTTGATACTATGTACAATGACTTAGTTGTAAATGACTTATCAATTATGGAAGTAATGGAAGTTTCAAGCGTTTTGACCATTTCCACATACTGAGTTTTTTAGAACAATATCTTCTAAAGACCATGGGTCCAGTCAACAGGAACTACTATCTTATCTGTAATTTTATCGATTCTATTATAATTATGTGATTTTATATTTCCTTCAACAATTAGAATAGATTCATTAATGTGTTGTTTCTATTATGAATTGCTTGTGTTATTCCATTCATAGAGAGTAGATGTTCTATTTGGAATTTATCAATTGTTGTTCCATTACTGATTGTTGTCAATTTATCTCTTGTGGATTCTTTTCATTAAGTTTGCATTTGCTTTTCCTTTCATTAAATTCGCATTTGTTGTTCCTTTCATTAAATTTGCATTTGATGCTCCTTCTTAAATCTCAATGGATCGTTGTTCCTTTCAAATAGGTCAATTAATCATTGTTCTTTGAGAGATTGATTCATTAGTGTTTTTGTAGATTAAATTGTTGTTTCTTGGATAGATGAATGAGTTCAGTAATTAATCGATGTTTTGTTTCATGATGTGTTATTTTTCAGAATATATTTTCCGTTGATTGAGTTATTGTTTTCATAGTTTGTAGTTAATGTGTGAATAACTTGATTACTATAGTAATTTAGGTAGACCTATATTTATTGTAACTGAACTATCTATACGATTTAAACCTCTACAACTTATTTGCATAGATTTTGCTGACAATCTTGAGATAAAAGACAAATCCTTGGTTGATAAAATTAATGTAAGACTAAGTTTATTTTTAGGACATCTTTAGAGCCCAACACTCCTATGTAATGATATTGACCTAATGGTCCCCTGATGTATGGTGGTTGAAGGGATTGTTGCATTGGAATCATGCAATTTATGGATTGAAAGGGAAATTTCCTTGTGGAATAATTCCCACTTGATTGGGTTGACCACACAAAGGGTTAGCAAATCCTAGAAACAAATGTCTAGAATACATGACAATGGTATTAGGGATAGAATGACTAGTAGGAGAAACTTTCCCCCATGCGGGTTGATGTAGAAACCATGAAGGTTTTCCCCCAGTAAAAAGTTTTCATTGGCCTCCCATTTAAGATTGACCTCTAATGTAGGATGTACTAATCTACAATGGTTGAGATGGAGGTTGAGTTTCTTGTAGATCCTTGATTGTGTGGATGACTTGATTGTTGGCCATCTGGCTAATGAAATGACCAGATAAAGCAATTGGTGTGTACATGTGTGGAAATAGTGAAGAAGGAATATTACCTGACCCATGTGCAAAGGAATATGTATGTGTAGGTATTTGAGTCAGGGTTACATGGGTCACCGATGTTTTCAATAAAAAGAAGAACCAACAATATTAAATACAAAATTTGTGTAAAAAGGTAAATTCCCAAGTCCTTCAGGAAAACCAAAAGATGATGGGTTCACACCAAAAGATGGTATAGTGGTTGAACTGGGAGGTAATATATAAGAAGAGAAAGAATAAATATATCTCATGGATGGTGGATCAGTGAGTGGTGGGCCAAGTGGATGAGTAAAAAGAGAATTCGTGTAAGATGCAATGCTTTCTACGAAGGTTGTGATTGGTTCTTCTACGTGATGGTCATTTCCAATAGTTATTCTCTCGGTCTTAGAAGTTTGATCTACGATCATTCCTTTGGAAGAAACATTTTGTTGAGGTTATGGAATGTCAGGTTCCATTCCTTGTATACTGTGAAATCTCCGATCCTAATGCCAACTACGAAAGTCAAAGAAACACACTACTAATAAAGCTAGAATCAATCAACCAAGTAATAGTAGGCTCAAGGATCTTCTAAAGACGGGATATCAAGTCCTCAAGGAAGAAATGAGAAGCAGTAACCCCAACCTCCATGTAATATCCCTTCTCAGTGCAAGAAACCATCGCTTTCATGTGATCAACCTCCAAGGGTATTGAGAGTGTGATACGACATCTACCCTAGGTACCATGGTAATACAACCACAATCGCCTCTGTAGATACCTAGGAAAGGGAAGTAAGGCTACCAAATATCAGTCAAACTCTAGGTGGGTACAGTTGAGATTCAGGACCGAATGTATGGGAAATATATCAAAGTCCTAATATGTTCAAGAAAACTGAAGACAAGTGGACCGGTAATACTTTTGAGGACCCCGAATGGATTCAGGATTCACAAAGTGCCGAGACCAAATGAAACTAGTGGTTTCTCAAGAAAACCCCCAATATACACTATGTTCACTACTATTGGACAATATTTGGAGGGGTAATCTTAGCTTCTCTTTCGTACATGACCTCGTGTTTAACCCCTATGTGAGAGGGGGTTCCCGACAATGCTTATACGAAAGTTGGATTTGTACAATCACTAGTGTTCTACAGTATGTGTATTAGTATTGGATGATTTAATCAGTTTACCTATTCCAAAGACCCTAATCTCATGCTATTATTGGTGTGCTAAAACCAAAAAATGTTCTAGTCTATTTTATTAGTGTGTGGTTTATTTTAATGTATTTTACTCAAAGGGTTCACGAAGATGAAACTAATGATGTGTAAGAGACTCTACTCTAATAGAATGAAAAGGAATGATATGAATTTTTTTATTTTCGATGAATTCTATGTATGGGAAGGAGAAGAGTTATATTCTTCTTAACACAAGAAAGAACTCAAAACTATGTAGCTTTCAATTTCAAGGATCAAGAGGATGCTAAACTTCCAAGAAAATGTTTCCAAAAATCGAAATCCACATGAAAAACTAGGCCTTTTTCTAAACAGAAATAAAACAATGTTCCTAAATAATGCAAAAACAATTCTTTGTTTGATAATGTATGCAAGGAGATATGCAAACTTTTTCGCATCTTAACTTTCAAGAGAAATGAAAGAGATCTATGTTTGACACAGAGAAATAAGAGGAAAAAATGAACCAAACAAGGTGCACTCAAAAAGATGAGAACTGAAATATAACAAGTGTGAGATAACCTCTTTAATCAAGAACCCAAAGATGCAAATGAGAATGAATACAAACTATCATGAAAATCCTCAAAATATGAGCAATAAGAAAGAGGGTTGTGGTAAATGAGAGAGAGTCCTAATAATTCAGAAAAGAGAGATGTTTCAATACGGAAAAAAAGGCTCAAATCCAATCAACCGTGCAAAATCAAAGGAGGAATGAGGATGAGTGATGAATTTTGTATTATCAATCAGAAACAGTTAGAGACAAACTATGAGTCTGCGGGCTAAAAGACTAGGCAATCTCAAGCACACATAGAAGATGAAAAGAGGATAAAAAATAAAGAAACCAAAATCCCTTGGTAAAAGAGATGATCAAACTCATCCAACCATCTAGAACTGATCATAGAGATTCAAGAAAGAATCTCAAACATTCACAAGGAAAAACTGAGAAAAATCAAAGAAAAAGAAAAAAACAGGGCTCAAAACCTAGGTTGCTACAGGATGACGCTCCTCCAGAATGGTAGACAAGTCATTTAAGGGGTGATGGACACTCCCTAATGTCCTAACAAAAAGTATCTAGGAAACTTTTGGGAAGTTAAACAGGGCACGTCCAAGGGGTAATGGATTCTTTGCAAAGATTGTGAAGGCTCAAATTTGGAAAATATTCTCAGAAAAGGTCAGGGTTTGATGATGAGGGGAGTGCCAAAATAAAAGAATCAAAGTATAAAAAATTCAAAGGGATAACGGCTATAAAACTAAGAAGAACTAGATGGTTTTCCCCAGTGGAGTCACCAATTTACCATGGTGAGAATTCTCCCCATGTGGACAGATTGAGTTCCCCTCACTTGGGTTTCCTACAAGTGATATAGACTCTAACAAATGGACATTAACATCCTCCTAACTGACTATTCTATTTCCTTATGGGAGGGTTGAGAGATAAGGAGAGGAGGTGTATGTACCTTATTTCTAACATTTGTCCTCGCTTCTCCAATGGTTGAGCTCTAATCCAAACAACTCCCACACGAAGTCAAACTTGCAAGAACAAAGAAACCTTCTGCTACTACTATATATGATTGAGTAATAGAAACCCTAAGAGTTGATAACTTACACAAAGTGATCAGAAAAAAAACAAAATGAACAAGAAATTATAAGAGAAATAGGCCAAGTTCTTTTATTAATGAAATCATGAAAAGGATAAAACCATTGAATGTTGTTGCAATCCTCCAAGCTTATTTCTTCATCCCTTGATCATGAATCTCAACTTATTCACATAAACAAAGCTTTGGATCTCCTTAACAAAATCATAAGTTTAATATGCTTATTTTCTGTAACATCCCCGACCACCCATGTCAGGCCATGCTACTCTAGAAAACACTTTCATTCTCTGCTCAACATATTGTAACATATCCATCACATCCAACTGAGCATTCCACATAAATTTTTCGAACTACATGCAATTAAAACATATACACATAGAACTCTTGCAAAAATTTATATATAAAACGTCAACAGAAAAATACATTATGTAAATGCATGGATTCATACTGAAATAACAGTAAACATATACATGCAACATATACAAGAAATACCCATAAATATAAAGACAGTTACAAACCACACATAGGATAAACCCATAAAAATAAACACGTAAATAATAATGCAACATGTAATTTATCACACAATTGACACTTATCTTGGTAATAATATTACCAACTACATGTAGACCTTCCACGAACCTTCCATCCTTAAACCATAATGCTCATCACTCTTAGCAGTGGGTCACCCCTGAGCTTGGACTAAACTCCACCCAGGTAAAGGGATTCCTAACTAGGATGATGTGTCATAGACAATGGAAAATACTCTTTCAAAGGTGCCAAATCAAACTAACAACCCATAGTCCCTCATTCCCCACATGTCTATCCAACCCCAGGAAGTGTGCCCCTTCTCTGCTCAATAGTCCTTCGACTACCCCACTTCCTTTTTGAGCTTCAACAACAGGCCAGACAGGAAGTCTCAGAGCCCTGTAGTTGTAGTTTAGCACCTTTGGGAAATCAATTCCCATCAATTCTCTCACCTCGAGAGATTTTTCACGATCCTGACAACCTGCCTCTTCAATATCCCATGTGACTGAAAACATGTTTCTTCAGTCCATCTCCCAAGCTAACTAGCAACAAAAACAGGTATGGGTACAGATACAGGTTCAGGTACAGTGATAGAAAGGTACAAAGGACAACTTCCTGCGTAAGTGAATCATCATGGAATGATTGAATGGATGACTAAATTATGGAAGGAATCCCAAAATGAACTAATTCCAAACTATATGTATGCATGTTCCCAACTTGACACTTGTCATGTTGGGAGCTACTTTGGCCCACTTGTCCCCATCCTTAGAACTTAGTATAAAATAATTATCCATACTTTATACTTTACGGAATATTAATATAATATTCATTTGTGGCTTAAGCTCCCTATCTTAGCCCTTTTTCTTAACTTTTATCCCCCCCCCTTCCCCAACTAGTGGAGTTTAGTCCCCCATACTCTTTTATCGTGGTTGGTCTACGTGCAACGATGTATTTTATATTAACGATAAGACACATACAAAAATAGGCTCGCTGGCCTTTAACATCTAAACTCACGGACTAATCATCAAAAAAATGTCTCACCAGCCTATAAAACACAACATATACACAAAGGATTCCTTATCCTCAAAATCATGCGCACTTAAGTTGTTGTGTGCAGTATCCTGGAATGTGCACACATCATCGTTTTATTACGCAGTACATGCATGCATTATGCCATGAAAGGTGCATACAAAAATTATATCGAATAACTCACTAGCTTAAGTACATTTTCGTTTTACATTTACAATTGGGTTCATTCTAGGGGTATTACAATCCCCTCCCCTTATTTATGCATTGTCCTTAGTGCATTATGTTCACATATACAATAAAAATTTTAGAAATCCTCAAAAAGATGTGGGTATTCTACCTGCATTGCATCCTCATTCTCCCAAGTAGCGTCCTTAAAACTGTACTAGGTCCTTTGGACCTTTACAATCCCCATGGCTCGATTCCAGAGATTTTTTATTTTTCGGTCCATAATGCGTACCGAATGCACTTGGAAAGCACCTTCTTGCTCCACTTGAATCACATTCCAATCAATAACATGATTAGCATAAGGTATATATTTGTTGAGCAATGATACATGGAATACATTATGAACAGACATAGATGCAGGTAATGTAATCATATAAGCTACTGGAGCAATCCTCTCTAGGATTTCAAATAGCCCACAATAGTGAGCTCCCAACTTTGGACAATTTCCCAACTTCAGGAATACATGGTCCCCAACTTAAAATTCCCCATGAGTTCTTCCCTTATCAGCATAGATTTTATGCCTGTTGTTCGCACCCAATTCTTCACCTGGTGAGAAAATCGAGGGTGCTTACATGCCCTGTTGGGTCTTGCAGAGCATGACAGGTGTGGAAGGAAGGGTTAGAGGAAACAAAACAAACTATAAGCAAGAATTAAATAGAAACAAACTAAAACTGTGAACATATGGACAAAGAAACAATAAACATAAAAAAGACACCGATATCACCAATGGTTTTGAGCTGGTCTATTGATGAAATCAGAGCACGATGAAGGAAGGGAATTGTGGTTCCTTATTCCCCCAAAGGAAGGCTCTTGAGGCCCTCACAAACTTGCTTTCCTTACAATGCGAAGAAATGAGACTGATAGTGAAAGAACTCCCAGCACATCCGCTCAATGGAGAGGCGAATGGCTCTATGAAATGTTGCCAATGTGTTAC
>ML807566.1:47838-87195 GCA_009831015.1 Picea engelmannii
TGAGGCCCTCACAAACTTGCTTTCCTTACAATGCGAAGAAATGAGACTGATAGTGAAAGAACTCCCAGCACATCCGCTCAATGGAGAGGCGAATGGCTCTATGAAATGTTGCCAATGTGTTACCGTCAAAGAATGAGCCCTTGAAAATCTTAGCAGCATAACAATACCTGGAATTCCTTGCGAAAACAATGTTCCTTCATGGCTTTTTATAGCAGATCACCGGGTGATTATGTAACCTCTTCAAAGTGTGAAAATGGGCTCTTTAGGGCTTCATTAGGTCATTAAACCGCCTACCCTGCGGATTCAGCTCGGATTTGGGAGTCAAATCAGATTGGGAGCTGGTCCGTAAGTGGTTGAGAAGCCGTCCAATTCAATAAATGCATCGTTTTAGTAGGTGCACAGGTTTTGTCATTGACAGCCGCGCGTCGTGCGTGCATGCGCACAGAGTACGTTCTTGTCCTGCGCATGTGCGCGCGCACCAAACTACTGTGAAGCGCCCTTCAATTTTTGGTTACTTTGTATAGTTTTTGACCCTTCTGGAATGCTGTGAAATTAATTCAGTTCCATGAATGACTTTATTGTTGTTTTGACGATGTGGAGTTCTTGTCGCCATGTGCGGACGAAATTTCGATGATAACACCTGTCTTGAGAAGCCTTAAATTTTTTTTTTATTTTCAACATTCACTCCATTTCCCTGAGTAAATCTGGCCTAACCACTGCTCTATATTCTAGGTTATCCCATCTTACCAACATGTTTCACTTTCTACCATAAAGTTCCTCAAATGGGCTCATCTTTAGAGATGTTTGGTACCCATTGTTATAAGCAAACTCTACTAAGTGTAGGTAGTCTTCCCATTTTGATGGTTTATCCATCACATACATCCTCAACATATCCTCAATCACTTGATTCACCCTCTTTGTTTGTCCATCTAATTCTGGATGACAAGGTGTACTAAAATTCAAATTTGTTCCAAATCCATGAAATAATCCCTTCCAAAAATTTGAGGTAAATTTTGGATCTCTGATAGACACAATTGTCTTGAGTATGCCATGTAATTGAGCAATTTATCTCCTATAAACATCAACAATTTTGGCTTCCTTGTGAGTGAGCTTAATTGGAATAAAATGGGCAACTTTAGTAAGCTTATCCACCACTACTATGATAGAATCATGGTGTGTGTTTAATCTGGGAATTTTGGTGATGAAATCCATTGTTACAACTTCTCATTTCCACTCAGAAATGGGTAACGGTTGTAGGAAACCTGTTGGGTTTCTATGCTCAACTTTTATCTTTTGACATTCCAAACATTTGGCAATAAAATCACCAACTTCTTTCTTCATTATTGGCCAATAATATTGGCTCTTGATAGCTGAAATATTTTTCTGATAACTTGGGTGCCCAACATAAGGTACATTATGCATTTCTCTCAATATCAGAGTTTTCAATTCTTGGGAATTTGGTACATAAATTCTTCCCCTGTACATGAGAATTTCATCATTATCTAGATTGTATTCTTCAATCTTCTATTGCAAATTACCTTGCTATAATTTTTCCACTAATTCCTTGTATAATTTTGGAGCCTCTAAAATTATGTGTTTCAAATATGATTGGTACATGTTAATAGTTGTCGCATGCAATTCATGCACTCTTATGTTGAGCACTTCAACCACTTTGTTCTCTCAATAAACCGTCGACGTTTCGGATCCAAATCAGGATCCATCTTCAGGACAAAATCCTGGTTTCAAATGATGAGTAGAGATGGTATTAAATACTGGAGGTGAGGGGAAACCTAGGTGTTGGCTAGGTTTTTAGTAAATTTATTTATTAAAATTATTCTTGATTAATTTTTTTAGGGTTTTCCATTAATGTTATTTAGGTTTAATGTTTATTCTAATTTTTTATTAATTCAATGTTTTAATTTTAATTTTAATTAACTTTGTTCATAAGTTATAGGTATTAAGTTAATTAAAGAGTCTACTAGGGTTAAATTATTAGGTATTATGTTAATTATTAAGTTTTTTAGGGTCTTCCATTTTTGTTATTTATTTTTAATGTTAATTCCAAATTTATTAATTCAATGTTTTTAATTTTAATTTTAATCAACTATGTTCAAAGTTCTAGGTATAATGTTAATTAAAGAGTCATAAGCCCTTTAATAGTGTTTAATAAGATTGTTTATTTTAATAAGTGTTCTTTATTTAGGAGTGATTAATAATTAGGTAGGGTTATTAATAAAACTAGGTTTAGTAAATTAATTTTTAGTATTAGATTGTATAATTAATTATAAATGATTATTATTATGTCTATGAATCAAAGGGAACCAAGTTTCGCTTAATTCTAACCCACTATCTTTGTTTAGGTTACTAGGATGTTTTCAGATTTCAATAGCTTACCAATAAATAGGTGATTTTCTTTGGCAAGGATTTTGGTGTCTTCTAGGCGAACATGGTGTTTTGTTTTAAGGGAGTGTTCTACTAGGGAAGAGGTGTGGATGCATTCATTCTTAATGTCAGATCCATGCTCTTTTATCCTAATCTGGAAGGAGCAAATACTTTCACCGATGTAGCATTTTCCACATGAGCACTCTATTATGTAGATCCCTTTGCCTTTTTGAGGTTCAAGTTTGTCTTTGACGGATCTCATATTATGTTTTATGGTTTCAAGTGGTTTGAAGGATGTCTTAATCTCTTTTTTGCTAAGGACACTTGCAATCCTATCAGTCACTCCTTGGATGTAAGGAAGGTAGGCATCTCTATTAGGGTTCTAGTCGATTGGGGCATTGGGGTTGTCGCGTGTTTTTTCTAGGGCTCTGTTTATTGCATTCTTAATGTCTTTGTGTTTATAACCTACGTTCTTCAAATTATTGGTAAGGTGATTTGTTTCTTTATCTAGGTGTGCTTCATTGGAGATTCTTATGGCTCTTGTGGTTAACGTTTTTAGGACACCTAGTTTCCGATTGGGGTGGTGATGGGAGTTTGTGTGGAGATAGTTCTCTACGTGGGTACCTTTTCTATAAACCAAATGTCCTAGATCCCCATTTATTTTCCTATTGATAAGAACATCTAGAAAGAGGATGTTATCATTCTCTTCGAGTTCAAATGTAAATTGTATTTCTTCAGATATGTTGTTAAGGTGTTGAAAGAAATTTTGTAATTCCTCCTTCCCATGGGGCCAGAGAACATTAGTTTCATTAACAAATCTTTTCCACCTTAATGGTTTTAGGGGAAATGAGTCTAGGGCTCTCTTTTCAATTTTTCCCATGAAAAGGTCGGCAACAATGGGGAACCCATTTCTACGCCATTTGTTTGTTCATATAATTCTCCTTGGTAACTAAAGAAATTGGAGCACAAGAAGACCTCAGCTAGGTTTGTCATTTTTGGATCAATGACTTCTTTGACAATTTGGATAGCTTCATCTAAAGGGATTTTAGTGAGAAGGGAGACTACATCAGAGCTTATTAGGGTGTCTTGAGGCCTTACTTTTCCATTCTTAATTATTTTAATAAATTCATTGAAATCTTTAATGAAAGAGTCAGTGTGGTCTACCAAGGGGCTAAGGATATTGGCTACATGTTTAGCTAGCTCATAGGTTGGTGAACCTATGGTATTCACTATGTGTCTAAGAGGAATATCTTCTTTGTGAATTTTCGGTAGATCATAGATCCTTGGGGTGATATCGTTGTTGGGGGTTAACCATATTTTAGTTCACTAATCTAAGTTGGAACTAATGATGTCTTTCTTTACTTTCCTTATAATCTTCTTAATGGGATTGCAAATAATTTTCCTATAGTTTCCACTCTGGGATAGGTGTTCATTCATTTTCCTATTGTAATCACTAAGGTTCATAAGAACAGTAGTACCATCTTTGTCTGCCTTGAGAATCACCAAATTTTCATCGTTCCTTAGCTTCTTTAAGGTTGTGCATTCTTCCTTACTAATATTGATTTTTGGAGGTTTGGATCTATGTAGGATGACTGAGCAATCTTGTCGTATTATTTCTTTGTCTTCGTTAGTGACATTTTGTATGCCTTCCTCTACACAACATATAATGTTTTCGATGGGGATGGAGGTCGGGGAGACAACGAAATTGAGCCCTTTCTCCAACACGCCCATCTCAACCTTGTTTAATGGGCGCACAAAGAGGTTTACTACAGTCTTTGCATTGGTATCTCTATTATTTTTCTTGTTGTTGAGTAACTGTTCTAGCTTAGAGGTATGTATGTTTTGAGCTTGTATGTAAGTTCTGTTAGCTTTCATGGTTGCAATGGCATCCACTATTTTCCATAGTTTGGGTGTCACGGATTGTGCTAGTTTTAGGTGGAGTCGAAGGATGTTTTTAGATAGGTGTTCCAAATTACACTTGTTCTTCCTAATTTCTCCTTTAACAATGGATAACACTATTCTGGAGAAGGACGTGTTGTTCCATTTGTTCTTGGATCTGTGTTGGATATGCATGAATTTTGGTAGCATGTTTTCATCCCTACATTTATTAAGAAATTCCAAATCTACCACTCTTCTCTTTATCTTAACCCTGAGCTTTTCTAAAACTTGAATTTCGTCCATATTCTCCCTACCATACATGGAAATAATCTGATTAATGAGATTTATGTTGTTGGGATTTTCAGGATTGATAGGAATATCCACAATTTTGTCAATAGATCGTCGACGTTTTGAATCCAAATCAAGATCCATCTTCAAGACAGAAACATGGGTTCAAATGATGAGAAGAGTTGGTATTAAATACAAGAGGTGAGAGGAAATCTAGGTGTTGGATAGGTTTTTAGTAAAATTATTTATTAAAATTATTCTTGATCAATTTTTTTGGGGTTTTCCATTAATGTTATTTAGGTTTAATGTTTATTCTAAATTTTTAATAATTCAATGTTTTTAATTTTAATTTTAATTATACAATCTAATATTAAAATAATACCTAGAACTTATGAACAAAGATAATTAAAATTAAAATTAAAAACATTTAATTAATAAAAATTTAGAATAAACATTAAACCTAAATAACATTAATGGAAAACCCTAAAAAAAATAATCAAGAATAATTTTAATAAAGAATTTTACTAAAAACCTAGATGACACCTAGGCTTCCCCTCACCTCCAATATTTAATACTAGCTCTTCTCATCATTTGAACCCAGGCTTTTGTGTTGAATATGGATCCTGATTTGGATCTGAAACGTCAATGATCTATTATCAAAATTGTGGCTATTTCAATCAATCTTGAAAATCCCAACCACAGAAATCTCATTAATTAGATTATTTCCCTATACGATAGGGAGACTCTGGACGAAATTCACATTTTAGAAAATCTCAAGGTTAAGATAAAGAAAAGAGTGACAGATTTGGAATTTATTAAGAAATGTAGGGATGAAAACATGCTACCCAAATTCGTGCAAATCCAACATAGAGCCAAGAAAAAATGGAACAGTGCAACCTTCTCTAGACTAGGGTCATCCATTCTTAAAGGCGAAATTAGGAAGAACAGGTGTAATCTGGAACACCTATCCAAAGACATACTTAAACTCCACCTGAAACTAGCACAAGTCATGACACCCAAAATATGGAAAACAATGGACTCCATTGCAGCCATGAAAACTGATAGAACTTACTTACAACATTAGAACAAACATACCTCTAAGCTAGAATGGTTACTCAACAGAAATAACAACAATAGAGATATCAACTCAAATATTGTAGTAAACCTCTTTGTGCGTGCATTAAACAAGGATAAGTTGGGCATGTTGGAGAAATGGCTCAATTTTGTTGTCTCCCCGACCTCCATCCCCATCAAAAACATTATATGTTGCGTAGAGGAAAGAATACAAAACCTCATTGTTGAAGACAAAAAACTAATACAACAAGATTTCTCAATCATCCTACGCAAAGCCAAACCTCTGAAAAGAAATATTAGTAAGGAAGAACGCGTAGCCTTAAACAACCTAAGGAACGATGAAAATTTGGTGATTCTCGAGGCAAACAAAGGTGGCACAATTGTTCTTATGAACCTTAGTAATTACAATAGGAAAATGAATGAACACTTATCCCAAAGTGGAAGCTATAGGAAACTTATATGCAATACCATTAATAAGATTATAAGGCAAGCAAAGAAATCCATCAACAGTTCCAACTTGGACGAGAGAACTAAAAATGGTTAACCCCCAACAACACGATCACCCCAAGGATCTATGGTGTACCAAAAATTCACAAAGAAGATATTCCTCTTAGAACCATAGTGAATACCATAGGTTCACCAACCTATAAGCTAGCTAAACACGTAGCCAAGATCCTTAGCCCCTTGGTAGGCCACATTAACCCTTTCATTAAAGATTCCAATGAATTTATTAAAATCATTAAGAATGAAAAAGCAAGGCCTCAAGACACCCTCATAAGCTTTGATGTAGTCTCCCTTTTCACTAAAATCCCTTTAAGTGAAGCTATCCAAATTGTCAAAGAATTCTTTGATCCAGAAACTTAATACCTAGAACTTATGAACAAAGTTAATTAAAATTAAAATTAAAAACATTGAATTAATAAAAATTTAGAATAAATATTAAACCTAAATAACATTAATGGAAAACCCTAAAAAAATTAATCAAGAATAATTTTAATAAAGAATTTTACTAAAAACCTAGCCGACACCTAGGTTTCCCCTCACCTCCAGTATTTAATATCGTCTCTTCTCATCATTTGAAACCAATCTTCTATCCTAATTTGGATCTGAAATGTCGACGATATATTGACAAAAATGTGGCTATTCTGATCAATCCTGAAAATCCCAACCACAAAAATCTCATTAATCACTTTGTTCTCTTTCCCCTTGATATTGTTTATATCAAAGTCATATTCGCTTAGAAATTCTAACCATCTACTTTGCCTAGAATTTAGAGTTGGTTGATCAAATAAATATTTCATTCCATTATGGTCTGTCCTCAGCTCAAACCTTTTCCCCATGAGGTAGTGTCTCCATTTCCTCAAGGCATGCACTATGACTTCCAACTCCAAATCATGAGTGGCATAGCATCTTTCATTCTCCTTCAAATTCCTTGATTCATAACATATAACAAACCCATTTTTACTGAGGACTCCACCAAGTCCTTCTTTACATGCATCTGTGCATACAATGAAGTCTTCATTTGGGTCTTCAATCCTTAGTATTGGAGCACTTGCTAACAATTGTTTTAAGTGTTGGAACTCTTTTCACAATCCAATGTACACTGAAACTTCACACCCTTATTTTGCAAGGAAGTGATTGGGTGTGAAATATTTGAGAATCCTTCAATAAATCTCCTGTAGTAGCCTGCAAGGCCCATGAATGATCTGACCACTGTCACATTCTTTGGTGCTAACCATTCTCTAATGGCTTCTATCTTCTCGGGATCCACTTTTATCCCATCCTTTGAAATGATATGTCCCAAATAATGAATTTGCTTCTGATAAAATGAGCACTTGCTCAATTTGGCATACAATTGATTCTCCCTTAATACTTGTAACACTATCCTCAAATGATTCTCATGCTCTTCTTCTGAATTGGAATTTACAAGGATGTCATCCAAAAATACAATGACAAACTTGTCTAAATATTCTCGGAAAACACCATTCATTAAGCACATGAAAACAACTGGTACATTTGCCAACCCAAATGGAACCACTGTGAACTCATAATGACCATACCTTATCCTGAAGGTGGTCTTACTAATATATTCCTCCTTAATCCTTACCTGATGGTATCCTAACCTAAGATCTATCTTTGAAAATACATTTGCATCCTTCAATTGATCAAAGAGATCACCAATCCTTGGCAGAGGATACTTGTTCTTTATAGTCACTTTATTCAACTGTTTGAAATCAATGCACAATCTTAATGTCCCATCTTTCTTCTTCACAAAAAATACTGGGGCACCCCAAAGTGACACACTTAGGAGTATATACCCCTTATTTAGAAGTTCTTCAAGTTGCATTTGCAACTCCTTCAGCTCTGGTGTACTCATTTTGTAAGGAGTCTTTGACACTCGAGCTGCTCCAGGCATTAAATTTATAGAGAGATCAATATCTCTCTTTGGGGGTAGTCCTGGTACCTCCTTGAACACAACTTCAAAATCTTCCAGGAATGCATGATCTTCCAAATTTGGCACCTTATATTTAGTTGTCTCTTTCATATGAGCTGCAAATAATTGACACCCTTTTCTATAACATTTCTTCAGCTGCAATGCTGAAATTTCTCTGATGGTTACTACCCTAAGAATTCCTTCACTTTCCTTATGTTCTCTTCCTCATCCAAGCAAGTAAATGCCTTGTTATGAAAGTCTAGGATAGTATGATGTTGTTCCAACCAATCCATCCCAATTAGACAGTCATAGAAACCTAAAGGAAAGATGTTCAAATCTACCCTTGTGTTCAATCCATTCATGTCCATAAGACATGACTTAACCATATCATTAAATTTTCTTTTGGCTCCAGTAGCCAGATGCACCAACCAATATTTTCCATGTTTTCTTCTTGTCAAATGAAAAATTTCCACCATATTATGATCTATATAACTATGACTAGCTCTGGAATCAATTAAAATAACAATGGTTTGGTTGTTGATCATACCTTCCACTTCAACCATATGTGACTGATACTCTGCTTGTTTGTTGTCTAGGGCTGCATAGATCCTTGGTACATTTTTTCCCATGTCCTCCACTGTTTCAGATTGTTGTACATTGTTAATTGTCATCACTTTTTCACCTCTGTGAGGATAATATATGAACATATGATCTCCTTTACAACCCAAACATTGAATAGGTGGTTGACTTGGCCTTTGACCCCCTTTCTCAATCGTTCTGGGTTGTCTAGAAGTTGGTTGTCCCTAAGGATTATTTCTGAAGAATGGTGGCTCAGTTCCCTTCTTCCTCTGATTCATCTTAAATTTATTATTTTCTTCCCAATATTTTTGGAAAGTTGGCCTTTATTTTTTGCTGGTCATATAGGCATTTATCTCACCTTATGGTATCCTCCAATGTCTTGGGATCATCATATTTTATTTTGTCACTAGTGAAAGATGGAAATCCACTCAAATACCTCTTAATCTTAATTGTCTCATTCTTGATGAAAGAAACATACTTCAACAGTTCTAAATCCCTTCTCTCATATTCATTTATGGTCATACTCCCAAGCTTGATTTCAAAGAACTCTTTCATTTTCTTGTCATGGTATCTCCTAATCAAGTATTTATTCTCAAAATACTTCTTGAATTCCCTCCAAGTAACACTTTTCTCTTTAATGTGATGCACTTGCACAAGTTGAACCCACCACATGGACGCCTTTCGCTTGAGTTGATAGATGAAAATTATTCCTTCTGCATGAGATGAATAATTATGCAATTGAAAATAATTTCTCATGCCCAACAACCATGTCTCTCCATCTTCATCCTTCTTATGCTCACCATCAAATGTAGGAGGTTTGATTTTGTTCATTTATCCTCATAGCTCATCCAACCCAGAACTCTTATGATTCTTGATAGGGGATGGACTTGAGCTATTGTGTTCCCTCTTATTATAATTCCTCGGGGAGTGATGGTGATGTCTTCTAACACTATTGTTCTTCTTTTCTCATTAGGAGACCTGTGACTTCTAGATTTTCTTGAGCCACTTTCCTTATCCAATTTATTTTCTATTATGTTCAAGCTCTGCATTAAATTCATGTTGAAGTCCTCTTGCTAATCCTTGGCTCTAATAATCCTTTCATTATCATCTTTAGGGCTTTGGACATGCTTCTGCAAATTTTTAATAGTCTCTACCATATTCATGTTTTCATCCCTTCCTTTTCCATGTCCATTAGAGTTTGTTCCCTCAATGCCCAAATGGATATCCATCCCTCTGATCTCATCTTTATAGATCCAATTCCCCTGTGTAATTACATTCCTATGGACTATGTGTTGATCCTAATATGATCTAGTTGTTGTTGACTCTACAAAATGTGCAGCCAACAAAACTTCGCCAGGTTAACTGACTCAACAATTTCATGAAAAATATGAACCATTCTGGTTCAATAATATATCTGAATTATTTCTTCTGATTTCCTGAACAATTGAATGCCCAGATCATTTTTTTACGTGAATATTTATATTCTACTATCTGATACCTTTCCAACACCTACTTCCATGCTCAATTTCGATTCTTGACTAGAAAGTTATGGTTATTTGAAAATTTCCCATTAATTTTTTTGTTCACACTTCAACTTGGCGCAACTATGCGCTGTAATTATGCATTTTTGCACCTATGGCATTGGATTTTTTGTAGGATCTCAATTGGGTTTCTTCATATACATTTTTTGGAAAGTCTTTCCAAGTTTCACCTCTTTCTGGGTTATGGGTTGCTAGTTACAACATGTTGAAGTTCTAGGCCAATTCGTGTTTTTGGTCTGGAATGCTACATGTACCTTATTTTCCATCTTAAATTTTTTTAACATTCTCAGAAATTTAATTCAGCTCTAGGAATGTCTTATATGGTTCAATATCTTTCCATTTACTTATCCTACACCTAAATATGATTCCAGAGAAGAAAGTTATGGCTCTTTGAAGTTAGTTGGGTCTTAGAATTTACCCTCCATTGTTTGTGCTGTAACTTTCTCATAAAAGATCTATTTGACGAATGGTTTACACCATCAGAAAGATATCTCTGGGTTCTTTTATTTGAGCTATAGAGACATAGTGTACCTAGGTATAGTCTGTTCCATGGTTTTTTGAGTAGCTAAAAATGATCTTAAGGGCCTAAAAACAGCGCTACAAAAAGATGACGTTCAAACAGTATAAAATATCACGGAAATTTGTTGGTTTTCCGATGTTGTTTACCATCCAAACTACTTCACGTGCACAAATTTCAACCTATACACCCATATTTATCATGGTCAACAACAACACAAGGTAAATCGTGCTTTGTGCACCTATAACCATTGTGCATCACTTCTCTGTCGCACCAATAACTGGCACGCACTACTTTTTTTCCACACGCCAATATCCACCGCGTAAAATTTTGGTTCTTGCACTATTACCTATTGTGCACAATTTTTTTTTGTCGCGTGCTAATTTTATGCACGCATTTCACTCTACACTTTGCACCATGCCAATGTTTAGTACGCCCTCACCGCGCACCAATACTTTGTGTGCACCATTAACTAAACTGTTGGGTAACAACATAAACTTAATATATTTTCTCTATTAATGCCAACCCTCCACATTGCACACACACCAAAAAAATTTCTTTGCGCTCTGCCAATACTGTGCACACCACGCACACCATTATTATGCATGTCAATATTATGCATGTGTCACTCAATATGCACTTCCCATGCTAAATTTAGTGTGCACACCCGCATGCCAATAGTTTTACGTGCGACACTGAATTTTAGCGTGCATACTCGCACACCAATATCTTTCCACGCAACACCCAATTTTAGTGTGCACACCCGCACACCAATAATTTTCTGTGCAGCACCAAATTTTAGCGTGTGTGCCCACACACCAATATTTTTCCACGCAGCGCCCAATTTTAGCACACGGACCCGCATGCCAATATTTTTCTGCGCAACGCCAAATTTTAGCGCGCATGCCCGCACACCAATATTTTCCTTCGTGGTGCCAAATTTTACATATCATAATATTTCCACTGCGCATCATGCCTTTTTTGTGCGCCCACCTGCACACATTCATTTTTATGTGCATCGATTCCTCATGAATTCTGCTGCAAAAATTTGGGCTTTTTCTAACATTTTCCCCAATTTACCATAGACATTCTGCAACTATGAAATTTGTCCAATTTCACCCCGATAACACCAATGCAACTTATGCAACAACAAATCGCTATGGGTTGGCATTTATCTAACGAATTTTTCCCAAACTTATTTCACGAATTGAGAATTTTAATTCCTAATCTCACTCCATCTATCATGGCTTCACTGTAACTTCAAATTCAACCAATTCTAGGTATGAATTTTCTAGAACAGATATTAAATCAATAATAACTCACCACTTGGCCAAATTTCTCAATTTTCCCATGAATTTGACAACAAAAATTGGGATTTTCCCAATTCCACACAATTGTTGTTACTTTTTACCATGGACGTTGTGTAACCTAAAATTTGGCCACTTCCAAATCAATCCTCTGTGAAATTTCTCCTGAACTCAACTTGCTCGGCCCATCCAGGCTTAGTGTTGAAAATTGAATCTTCGATACCATATTGTAACATCCCCGTCCACCCATCTCGGGCCATGCTACTCCAAAAAACACTTTCATTCTCTGCTCAACATATTGTAACATATCCAACACATCCAACTGAGCATGCCACATAAATTTTTTGAATTGCATGCAATTAAAACATATACACACAGAACTCTTGTGGAACTTTATATATAAAACGTAAACAAACAATACATTTTATAAATTCACGAATTCATACTAAAATAACAGTAAACATATACGTGCAGCATATGCTGGCAATACCCATAAATATAAAGACAGTTATAAACCATATATACAATAAACTCATAAAAATGAACACGTAAATAATATCACACAATTGACACTTATCTTGGTAATAATATCACCAACTGCGTTCATACCTTCCATGAACCTCCCAACTTTAGACCACACTTCTCATAACTCTCAACAGTGGGTCACCCCTGAGCTAGGACTAAACTCCACCTGGGTAAAGGGATTCCTAACCAAGATGATGTTTCATAGACAATGGAAAAGACTCTTTCACAGGTGCCAACTCAAACTAATAGCCCATATTCCCTCATTCCCCACATGCATGTCCCACCCCAGGAAGTGTGCCCCTTCTCTGCTCAATAATCCTTCGACTGCCCCACTTCCTTTCCGGGATATAGCAACAGGCTAGACAGGAAGTCTTAGAGCTCTGTAGTTGTAGTTTAGCACCTTCAAGAAATAAATTCCCAACAATTCTCTCACCCATAGAGATTTCTCATGGGCCTTACAACCCGCCTCTTCAATATCTCACAGGCCTGACAACCCACTTCTTCAGTCCAATGCCCAAGCTAACCATCTACACAAACAGGTATGGGTACGGATACATGTTCAGGAACAGTGACATGAAGGTACAAAGGACAACTTCCTATGTGAGTGAATGATCATGGAATTATTGAATGGATGACTGAATGATGGAAGGAATCCCAAAATGAACTAAGTCCAAACTATATGTATGCATGTTCCCAACTTGACACTTGTCATGTTGGGAGATACTTTGGCCCACTTGTCCCCATCCTTAGAACTTAGGATAAAATAAGTATCCATACTTTATAATTTAAGGAATATTAATATAATATTCCTTTTTGGATTAAGCTCCCTATCTTATCCATTTTCCTTAACGTTTAGGGCCCCCCTTCCCCAACTAGTGGAGTTTAGTCCCCCATACTCTTTTATCATGGTCGATCTGCGCACAACGATGTATTTTATATTATGATAAGAAACATACAAAAATAGGCTCACTGGAATTTAACATCTAGGCTCTCCGACCTAATCATCAAAAAAATGGCTCACCAGCCTATAAAACACATCATATACACAAAGGCTTCCCTGGCCTCAAAATCGCACACACTTAAGTTGTTCCGCGCGGTATTCTGGAATGTGCACACTTCATCATTTTACTGCGCAATACATGCATGCACTATGCCATGAAAGGTGGATACAAAAATGATATCAGGTAGCTCACCAACTTAAGTACATTTTCATTTTACATTTACAATCAGGTTCGGTCTAGGGGTATTACATTTTCCATCCCCTCTCACTCTGAAATGGCATGGTTATAAAGATGCGGGAAGGGATAACCACTAGGATAAACCATGATTGTAGTTGAGGATAGGGTGTATTAGGTTAGGATTTCATTTATCTTCATGGTTATAATTTATCTCAATATAGGATGGAAGAAGGATCAAATCACATCTTGATGAAAACAAGAAAACAAACCCAGAACTATCCATAAATTCCTCAAAAATTGCCCCTAATTCATGGGATTTTCAAAATATGCATGGACACTTCCCCAGAGAGGTGTACATGGCATTGAGGATGCCCCCCTGGAACTAGATCAGGAGTATGTACACTCCCTTGGCATGGAAAGGGGGTGTCCATTGTCAAACAAGGTCAGGACTAAGTGAAAAATCTCAAATTTGCAGGTGTTTAAAGGTATTTTCCTCTTCTTGATTCTCAAGGGAAAGTAATGGATCATTCATGCATGGTGTTGAGGTGGTGACAGTTAGGAAAATGGTGACAAACAAATTACAACACTTAGAAAATCGAATCATAGAATTTGTGAAACTTGTGACACGAAGCACAATGAAGTGTGACACTTACGACATTTAGCAAAGTGGAATGTGATACTTGCAACACTTAGAAAAGTGTGAAAAAATGGTGTATAAAATGTTCCCAAATATCCTATGAGGATTATTTTTCTTCACATACAATATTTTTCTACATTCCTCTACCCATAGGAACATAGGAAACTCCCAATCATATATCATAGCCTTGGAAGAACCATTGATGGACTGATTCTTCCTCTCTGCAACCCCATTTTGTCGAGGGTTGTATGATGTTGTTAGCTCCCTCTTGATCCCTACCTCCTTGTAGAAATCATTGAAGTCATTGGAGGTGTACTCTCCCCCATAATATGACTTCAATATATTGATATTCTTCTATGTTTGGTTCTTTACATGAGCTCTAAACTCCTAAAACTGGTTGAAGACCTCATCCTTAGTCTTCATAAAGAATATCTAGTTTTTCCTAGAAAAATCATAAATAAACATAACATAATATGACGATCCCTATAATCATGCTTCTAACATTGGCCCACTCACATATGAATGGATAAGATCCAATATTCCTTAGACCTATGCTCGCTGCTAGGAAAAGAAGCCTTGACATTCTTGCCAAGTCCACACCGTATGCACACTCCTTGCTACTCAATTATGAACTTTGGAAGACCTGTAACAATCCCCCTTAGAATCTACAATGCCATATAGTGTAGGTGTCCCAACCTCCTATGACATAATGCACATAGGTTGTCTATGTCGTGTACTAAATCCTAAACAAGATTTCCCTGCAACCTGTATAAATTTCTTTCTCTAACCCCAACGACCACTATGTTGTCCAGAATAGCTTTCTCTAGATGTATGAGTACATTCCCTCTCTGAAACATAATGAAAAATCCCATGTCCTCCATAGTTGAGGCTGAAAGAAAATTATTCTTCAAACCTGGTACATAAAGCACATCATAGGAATCCAATTAACACCTTGAATCGATATGGAATGTAACTATTACCTCTCCCTTCATTGGATACCTAACATCATCACCAAGATCCACATGAACATATGAGTTATTCAATATCATATTGCTAAATATATCTTGTGTTTATTTTGTATGATAGGATTCACCAATGTCTAAGAACCAAGCACTCCTTGTAGTTGTGTTGGCAGAAAGGTATGAAAACAATGAGTAATCTTTTTTAAACTTCGCTACAAACTCATCAAGTTGTATCTCTACTGATGCTACTATATATGTATTTTCATTTCCCTTATTCTTATTCTACTAACACTTATATGCATAATGTCCATTCTTATGACATGAGAAACAATTGATTTTACTCGGGTCCTTCTTATTCCTTGGATGTGATGAACCTCCACCACTATTAAACTTATCGCTAAAACTCTTTCCTTTTCCCTTCCTTGTCTTACTTCCAAGAGACAAGTTCTCTTCACTACCTACCTGTTTTTTTATCTTATATGTGTCTTGAGTCTCTTCCTTGATGCAATCATCCCGAAGTCTCTGTCAATATGGGAGACTTTCCTGAGCGATGAATCCCTTGAAAAATGGTTCCCAAGACTTCAGAAGACCATTTAATGCCACATTCATGAGCTCTACATCCTATGTTTTATCCCCTATGTCTGTAATCGGATCATGCACATGTGTGATCCTCATGAGATAGATGGTAACATTATCATATATAGACATTTTCACCAATATGAGTTTGTTCCTTAAGACCATCTTCCTATTCATGTTTGTGCTCTGGAATAACGATACCAAGGCATCAAACATATCTTTGGCCATATTCTTCTCATATAAGTGAGGAATAAGATGATACTTCACTGAATCCAATACGACCCTCTGTGATTTGATCTCCTTATTGTTGTGATCTTCCAAAGCTATTGGATTTGTCGGGGGAGTAACAAATTTTTCCACTAACTCCCAAAGGTCATACTCCTTAAACACTAAAGTTACTCTTGCTTTCTAAGAGAGGAAATTAGATGCTCCATATAATATGTCTTTAACTCTTAATAGTTTTGTTTCCATCCCTTAGACCTAATAACCTGTTGCTGAAAAGAACCCCTATACCGACATGTGTGGAATTGTATTTGATTGTCACCACTAGATCTCACATATGTACCCAATTGTGATCACTGAAACCCACATATGAACATGATTGTGATCATTGAAACCCATGTATACATGATTGTGCTTGAAGTATCTAGTGTATATACATGACTATGCTTTATGTGATCAATGTACACCTACAAAAAAAAACGTTTTACCTTTATACAAATGTTTCCCAGAAATCCATCCTTCGATTTCCTACTGTCATTTATCTATTTTCTATGGATATGAGATATGGCTTCCCCTCATGGAACTTTCTCTGATACCATGTTGGTTTTATCACTTCAACCCATCACTTGAAATTTATCTGAAAATAAAATATCTTTATCTACTAAAATCACAATTGAGTAATCAACTAAACATGCAACATACGCATAAAATAGGAAACTAGAAATATCACACACAAGACACCAATATTTTTGGGTAGATACCCCTGGAAAAACCCTAGAGGGAAAACCAATGTTAAGAATGATTTTACTATGCTAAAATAAATTCTCATGTAATATGGATTCTAGCCCACTGAGAGAAATAAAATTGAAGACAAACATGGAAAACTCTGATTTTTTGTAGGACCCAAAACTACATGCTTTTAGAGGTGTATGTGACTTTGCTTCAGAAAACCTATGTATGTATGTTATTGTCTCCACTGAGACCCATGTACATGTATGGAAAACCTATACAAAAACTTTTGTACAACACTTCACTCTCATGTGACTTCCTATGATTGAAACCCACCCACGTGATCCTTTTCTCTCTCTTTTCCTTGACCTGATCTCTAGATGGAAGTTCTTCTCCATCTATCCAACGTCTTTAATAGAATTCCTTTGTGACCCAATACTCTCTTTCTACTCCCTTAACACCTTTGAAGTAAAAAATTATCTTCTTCCTTCACCCTATCCTTGCTTTTATAATCGCGAGTTATAAAATATTTCTAATCTCCAAAATGATTGATGGTTGAGATTACTTCTCACACTCACTTGAGATTTAGAAACATGCTAGTTTCTTTTATCACTTTCCTTAAATAACAAAATTAACTAATTACATAATAAAAAAAAATTACTTTAATTAAATCAAATTCAAGGATATAATTATTTGGATGATTTCCACACGTATAGACACATAAACCTATGTGGAAATACATTTCTAATGCTACCACTAGCATCAACAACTTTCTTACAAGTAGGAGCTATAAATAATCTAGCAGGTTCATTTCCTCATTATCAACAGATACGGAGAGGAAGAGTATTTGAACCTCAAAGTCAAGAGATCAATGTAGTTGAGGTAGAAGATAGATTAGGAGAGGTAAAACATGGAGGTTGATAGGAATTCAATAATGTTTTGTTGTATTGGGCTATTAAAAACTCATCACTTTTCTTCTCCATTGTAATTGAGCCATTTTCCATCTCTGTAATGTACTCATATTATTAATAAAAGAATCAACAACAATTTTTGGCCCATATTTTTTCTGTATATATATGGAATTCAATGAATAAGATTGATTTCATGTATTTTGACCAATATTGATTCATGCATTGTTTATATTATCCATCTGTCTACAGCGTATCTATTGCATGAATGTATTGGAGCAATTCCCTATTGAAGTCAATATTATTTACAGTTGAATGCATAATTTTGAAAACTGTTGAATTCTCTAATGCTCAGTACACTATTCTTTGTTCAAAATCGTAGAAAGGTTTATCTTTGTTGGATACCTTTTTTGCGCTCTTCTCTTTCCACATGATCAGTCATTCTTATTCCTTAATTATAGTGTAGTAGAACAAAAATCACCCTATTAGTCATATGAAATATCGATCTTCCTTTCTATAGCATTAGTGAGATGTGAGGAGAGAAGAATTATGCATACCCCCCTTGATAAAGCAAGGTAACCTTAAAATTAATTTATGATTTATGGTTCAAAGGATCCTTGGCATCATTCCTTTGGAAAAAAATAATATCTCGAGCACTAACAAATCCCTTCAAGGATGAGGTACTGTGTGATGTATCCCCACTAGAATTTTGTGATGTTCTGTTAGTCCAACCATATATGTGGAAGCATCATGATGTTTATGATTCTCAACCCCATAGTGTCATTGTTACTCTGGGGGGTCAGCTCTATAGGGTACCAAAGGATGTTTCGACTATTGTCCTGACAAACCAGTGTTGCAAAGTAATCTCTCATACCACCAATTTTATCCTCTTCATGATCAGGTCAGAAGGTGAATAGAAGGACACTACGACCACTACATCCTCAACCCAAAACCTTTCTATGCAACAAAAGTAGGTTGAAAATATTGTATAAGAGCACAAAGCTATGGTTTCTTCACCTATGAGGGTTCCTCTGCACTGCCTAGACAAACAAATCTATAGCAAAACCCATCATATTTCTATTGGCCACAACCCTTTTTAGGTGTGCTTAGGGTTCCAACCAGTAGCCTCCATTGATATAGCTCCTCAAGATGCATCTTCACCAATAGAATCCTCCCACCCTTAGATAAATTATATCATGCATCTAGATTGGTTTAACGGATCCAACCCCTCCAACATCAGGTTCATGAGAACCTTCAACCAGCTAACGCCAAGTACAAGCATGATAACTTCTTTTGAGCAAGGGAAGAAACTCACCAAGATTCAAAATCATCAAAAGCTTCCCCATATCTCACGGGAACTCGATGCAATGGGAACCATTTCCTCCTAATGGGTGAAGAATGATCCAAGTGGATATTGGTGGTTGTTGAGCCCTATTTTTTCCACATTTCTCACATAATAAAATAATCATTCTAAGCCATTTTTCCACATTCCATCCATGATATATAACCATGTATGTCATCAAACCTTCAATTAAGCCTAAATACATCCTTGTGTTTAATACATCTAATTTTTTAATGTTTTTAGTGATTAAAGAGGATTTTTACAAAGGTTTTACTAATGACAGTTTATGAAGAATGAATCTTGTATCAACATTCTTGTACCATMACTRTAGTTMTGATACTCGRCATTGTAGCTTAGCYTATAGGTGCATGTCCAAGTGAAAATCGAGAACATGGGTTTTCTCTGCAGCAATGTCAATATGCTTTGGTATGTCTCAAAATGTGCCCAAGTCTCACATGTGGGCCTCCATATCAGAAAAAATAATTCATCCTGAAATTAGAAAYATTTCTAGACAGTCAASTTCCACCTCGATTTTTGTTCCGATGTTGTCAAATATAAAGAATCTGAAACATGGGTTTTGTTCCCAGTATGAAAAATTGAGTAMTATGCRAGTGGTTTTTCAAAATAGGYTATGGTTMGAGAGTTATGCTCAGTTCTTAAATKTTAATCTGCCCAAAATGCATAAATTTGMGTAAATTTGAAAAARGMCAAATACAACGCCCATATTTCATTTGATCTATTAGTTCTGGTTTTGGGGGATTTGATTTTATCCTTATCAATTATCTATATAAATGAACCTCCAGAGRGAAGAGGAAGGGAGTATGTTTCATTATGGAGAGATATCTAAACATGCAGATGATTCTAGTATTGTAATTGTGCTTGCAACTATGTGAGGTAGTGATTGTAATATGAGATCATTGTTATGATGTTACCTTGAAAGTAATTTTTAGAAATTTGTGATTATGTTCACAGTAATGTTTTATGTTTGATTTATATCCATTAATGACAAATTTATTTCCTGTTATGGTGTGCTTATTCTAATTGTGTGAGATTGTGTTTTAGGTAGCTCATTGTCCAGTTGGGAGGGCCCACGAACCTATATAGTGTAGTCACTCTTTACTATAGCTAAGTAATACTGGTGTGTGTGTGTGTGTGTGTGTGTGTGTGTGTTAATGTCCATTTTTTTTAATATTCTCGCATAGTTTATCATCCAAGTTTTTACTGTGGTTTTGTTCCTTTTTGCACAGGTTGTTTTCTGAATTTACATCATGGTTTTAATCCTCTACATACAAATACATCATAGGTTTCCATATCAGATTGCATTGTGGTTATATTTCTCCATACATAGAAACACTATTGTTCCTATAAGACGCATTGTGATATGACTTCTTTAAATGCAGAGAGGTCGTGCTTATGTGTTTGGTGAACCATTTGTATTTCGTAATTGTATTAATTGACAAATCGTTGAATCAACTAGAAATTAAAGTATTGTTTGTAATGCTCGAGCATAGAATATTTTGCATGATTTGAATAAGTGATTTCAATATCAGCTTGTGTTTATATTTCATTGATACAACTATATTTTTATTGTTTCTTGATGGAGGTACAATGATTAGAATTCTTTAGTTGTATGAATTAATCATTGTTGTTAAGTACATGAACACTTGTCTCTACATGTGAAATATTGTTCCCTAAGCTTGTTTATGAGATTCAAACCAAGGAACTAATGACTAGTTTTAGGTGTGATTTATGCTTATAACATTTTTGTTTCCGTGCACACTTAGTTTATATAAGTCACTACATGATTCTTGTTGAATATTTGGGATTCGATATGCTACAAAAAAATAATCATAAAAACATCCTTAGGAATGAAATATTGTGTTTTAGAGTTGAATAGCATTGATATCCTATATTCCAGTGATAGTCAATCCTTTAGTGTTATATATTAATTCCAGTGGTTTGAGTTTAAATTTAGTAGTCTAAGTTGCATTTTGATTCTATTATTTTCTCCATTGGTTCATGACAAAGGAAACTTCTAAGAGCACAACATGAATATGGTAAATGTTTAAAACATAGATCCAATTTATCAAGATATAATTTCCATCAAGTTGTTTATGTCAAATTAGTGGATTTTCCAGTGGTTGCTTGTCTACTCGATTGTTTACCTACTTGATTTTATAGGAATTATTGACATGGGATAGGATAAGTTATCCTTTGATCCTATATTTCTTGTTCTTTCACCTCGAAGTCTATGAACTCCCATATTGATAGATTAAATGTCAATGATTTATACATATAAATAACTCGACATTTTTGGCATTGTTGTCAGGGAGGTGCTAAAGAGATTAGAACACAAGTTTTTTTCACAGATTCTTTATCTTGTGTGTAATTTAGCTACAATTACAACTTGGGGGAGGAGAATTGGTAATACACAATGGTTCCCTTTCTTCATAATTTCTAAAGGGGTGCTATCCTGATACATTCACTTTGGTGAGTTTCTCCAAAGCCTCGTTGTTATTTCTTTTATGCAAGTGTGTTTTGTTTTAGTTTGATTCATGAAAATAAGAGAAGCATAACTTATGTGAATAAATAACTTCGTGACAATAGGATCTTAGTAGCTTAGTGGTGTTTCGAGTACATGATTACTTTTCTTGTATTTTCTTTAAGTTTATTTCCTTTTCATTTCATCAAAATTTTAAATTTTTTAGAGCTTTAAGATTCCTCATACACTAGACCCTATGCAAGATAGGACCTACCAGATGGGAAAATAAGGTTGTTCAATAGTTTTTGAACAAAAGAGGATATTCTACTCCAAGATCTTTGTCAAATCCTAGAAACAGTCGATATCTCTACCTCTTAGGAAGAGAAAATATTGACAACAATCAAGAACATACCTATACTTTGGGAAGTTATAGACAAAAAAAAATTCCATGAGACACATCTAGAAGGTCTCTTCGATCATCCTTGCCAATTTACAGAGGAGATTAGAAAACCATGGACTACATCTAATGGAGAGAAAACAACAAAACCTAAGACTAAGGAATTTCCACCATGCCCATCATCAGATCCTTTATGCATTTAATAAGTCAATCAAGAAGATATGTATGGATTGGTAGAGGAGGACATACATAGTGGTCAAAATGAACAAGAGAACCAAGTACATTGTGAATATATTGAACATTGGTTCCATACGACCATCAGATTGAAGCATCACTCTCTTCTTCAAAAACTCTCCACATCATATCATTCGAAGTAGCTGGAATATCATGCTTTGGTATACATTAAAGAACATGTTTCAAACATGAGTTTGAATATATTTGTAATCCTATTATGCACATGGATTCACTGGAAATACTCCAACACTTGAGGAAGGGTTTTCTTTTTCAAGTAGATTAGGATATTGTGGTAAATAAATAAATAGAATATTAAAGAGAAAAATAAGTCTACTTGTGAAAACCAGGCAACTGGCAAAGCTAGACATGAATATTTCTTGAAAACCAAGACGTAGGGAAGGAAACATTCACAATACGTTATGTACATTTATGTTGGTCAAATTATTGTATTTTATTCTTCAAATCACCTATGTTTTTCACTCACGTTGGATGATGTGGAATTCCTTAAGGTCCACCTTCCAATGAATCTTGTCCCATCGACATCAACATATCATCTAGGATCAAGTTTAGAGTCATTTGTAGTACCTTGGAGTTTACATTCCTCAATGGTAGAATTCATCGTTGAATAAAATGGGATACATCAATGTCTCTTGATCCTCAGAACCTACAGGGTGACGAAAACAACCCCCTTCCCTCCCGGGGATTCTGCAACCTTCGGGTCTTGGATCTTCAAATTCCTTGAACCAAATTGGTTCTTCATACCTTCAACAGACCCTAAGAAGTTAATACACTCACAGGTCCCCTTGATGTCGCATTCAAGTTTGGACTACTTGAAACTCTACTCTCTGGCATTAGGTGACACTGATTGTTGAGTACTAGTCTCGCGCTAGACTCTTTCCCCTTAATGTGACCATGAGCTATAACCTTGGACCAAGCCTTCGCCTCTTCAGGCTCTAGAGATAATGCAATCCCCTTCTGTGGTTCCTCCCAAAACACATTTCTCTGAATTTCAAGGATCTTTGCCACGTGTCTCCTTGGATCTAATGGTCCAACTATATTCGAGTTTCGTGACTTCATGAAACTTAAAATATTCCACATTTACTTCCTTCATACCTCTGACTCCTGGATTCTCTAATCCACTGCCATGTATCTCCTCATAGCCAATGGTTTAGATCCGCCTCGCAGCTTCGCGACTTCAATGATCCCACCTTTCAATACTTCGATGTGTTTTGAACTCCGTACTCTGAAATACTTCACGACTAACCTTCATGAAAATCCTCCCAGATACAGTGGTCTAGAACGATCACAATCCCTCCTGGACGGATATCGCTTCGCTGAGTTTGAGAAACATCAAAGGACTTCTCCTTTAGAATATTTCTCACCACTCTTCCTTATGAGCTTGTTCTTCCTTGAACTCTTGTCTCCTTAGAATATTCTTTTCGACACTTAGTCGAATTTCATCCTGTGAAAGCCTTGCAACAGGTTCTCCTCTGAAATCCAACAACTCTGTGGGTGGTTCTCACTATTCCTCCCAAGATTCTAAGTCATAAGAGTCGGTCACACACTCCTTGTGTACAAACTTCCTTCAAGGTATCTCTTCATCACTTCCTGAACCAAAATGCATTGTTTCACGCACACCTTGCAGACGTTATGCACTCCTTGCACATATAATTTTACGTTATCTCTTATGAACCTGAAATATACATATGTCCATACACTGCTCTCGGTAGCTTTCCACTCTCGACTACAATGTCAATAACTCTCAATAACTAGAGTGCCAACAACAACACTTCAACAATAACCTATACAATAGATTCAACAACCTTCTCTGGGAAATAATACAAGAGGTCTCTTCGAGCTCTTCCCTCCAACTACTCTAAAGATATCCTATCGAATTAAAATCTATCAACTACTAGAACTGATTACAATAAATATTTGTGATAGACATAGCAGATAGAATACATTGAATCTGTACTGCACTCATCTTTATTAAAAGAAAATGCATTCTTCGATGTCCTCATGAAATTATCCATCTCTACAAAATTAAAGATTTTCTTTAATTACAATCTCTTTTCAAAATATTTTCATGATACACTTTCTTCAAAATTTAAATTTCTCGAAAATGTGTGCTAGTGTGCCTAGCTGTCCTTCGCTTGTGCTTTGTTGGCGATGCTCTTGCATCATACTCCTCTGGCTAAAAAATTCATGGACTCCTGTCCATGAGCTCCTCCACTAAAATTCCATGCTTCTGGATATCCACTTCACTTACCCAACTGACATCTTCTATTTTTCTTCCTTTCCACTTTACCAAATACTCAAAGTAATTTTTCCTTCTAGTCTTCTTACCAATTCGTCGATCTACGATTTTCTCCATCTGCGGATTTTCAACTATAGGTGTCTACTTTTTCCACTAGATATCCTTCTGATCTTCGGGTCCTTTGGCTCCATCTTCCCTGTAAGGATACAAGTCTACAATGTTGAATATGGGCGATATAACCACATCTTTTTTAGTTCTATTTCATAATCATTCTCACCAAATTTTCTTAGGATTTTGCACGATCCTATCTTCTTCAATTTTAGTTTATTATATGTTCCCCTTGGGAACTTATTCTTCCTAAGATGTGCTAGAACTTGATCTCCAACTTCAAACTCAAGTTTCCTCATGTGTTGATCATATGTGTGTCTGTATTCATTGTTTCTCTTCTTCAACTTCTCTTTGATCTGATTATGAAGTTCCTAGATTTCTGCAGTGAAGTATTCAGCTCCAACGCTCCTAAATTCGCTCTGCTCCAGATCTCTCAACTCTGACACTCCCATTAGATTCATTCGATACACTATTTGAAATGGAATCTTTCTGATACTTCTTTCCACTAAGTCATTATATGCAAACTTTGTTTGTGCTAGAATCTGATCCCACTGGCTATGGTGTTCAGTGACCAAAATCTTCTGCAAATATCCTAAACTTCGATTCACCACTTCAGTTTGTCCATCTATTTGAGGGTGATATGCAGAACTAAAGGATAGTTATGTTCCCATCTTCTTCCAGAATGTTCTCCAGAAATGACCAACAAATTTGGTATCCCTGTCTGAAACAATACTCTTGGGAAATCCATGGAGTCTTACAAGTTCTTTGAAAAACAAGTTAGCAGTGTGCCTTGCATCACTAGTCTTATGGCATGGGATAAAGTGTACCATCTTTGAAAATCTTTCCACTACCACAAATATGGAATTGATTCCTCTTTGTGTCCTCGACAATCCCAACATGAAATCCACGCTTATTGCATCCCAGGGCCTCTCTAGAATAGGCAATGGTTGATACAACCCAATATTTTGTCTCTTTCCCTTTTCATACTAGAAAATATTGCATTTTTTCACAAAACTTTTCACCTCTTCTCTCATACCTGGCCAATAATATGAATCGTTCAACTTTGCAAACATTTTTTCATGGCCGAAATGTTTGGCTAGACCTCCACTATGCTTTTCCTTCAGCAAATTTTCCCTCATCGAACACTTTGGTATGCACAAATGGCATCCTTTGAACAACAAACCATCGTGAATCAGATATTTGGCCCACTGGTTTCTGTCTCTGAGTACATGATTCACACATACTGCATATGCTTCTTTGAAATATGGATCATCATGATAAATTTCCTTAAGGTGTTCAAACCCCAAGGACTTCACTTGGAATTCTTGCAGAATTAGGCATCTCATGCTCAATGCATCAATAACCTTGTCAGCATTACCAAAAATATGTTTAATGACTTAAAGTGAAATTTTTCATAAACTCTATCCACTTGGCATGTCTTTGGTTTAACTTCTCTTGTCTAGTTATGAATTGTAAATACTAATTATCGTTATACAAAACAAACTTCTTTGGAACAAGATAATGCCTTCATTTCTTCAAGGCTTGAATTATGGCATAGAACCCTTTATCATATGTGGAGTATTTTCTCTTATAATCATTCAACTTCTCAATGAAATATGCAACAAGCCTATTATCTTGTCTTAAGACTGCTCCAATTGTAGCTCCACTCACATCACATCTCACCTGAAATGTATTCACGAAATTTGGTAAAACCAGAATTGGTTGTTATTTTATCTTCTCCTTCAATATATTGAATCTCTTCTCATCCTCTTCTATCTATTTGAAAGACTTGTGTATTTTATTCACTATATCCATCATTTGTGCACTGATTTCACTAAATTTTTTGATAAACTTCCAATAAAAAATTGTCAATCCATGGAAACTTTTTACCTCGAATATGCTCCTTGGTGACGGTCATTCTTTGGTTTCTTTCACCTTCTCAGGATCCATCTTCAATTCATTCGAAGAGATCACAAAACACAAATAAATGAGTTATGTCTTCATGGCAGAGGATTTATTTAAATTGATCAGCAACTTCTCCCACTGTAACCTCTTCGTCACTAATGTTAAGTGCCTTAGATGCTCTTCCTCAGTTTTACTGAAGACTAGTATATCATCCAGATATAGGATCGAAAAATTCCCAATAAAATCCTTCAACACTTCATTCATCAACCTCATAAAAGTACTCGGGGAATTTGTTAAGAAAAACAGAATAAAAAGCCATTCATATAATCCCTCATTTGTCTTGAAGGTTGTTTTCCACTCATCACCTTCTCTCATCCTTATCTGGTGATATCCACTTTTCAAATCTATCTTTGAAAAATAGTTCGCTCCACTTAAATAATCCATTAAGTCATCAATCCTCAGTAATGGAAACATGTACCTAATGGTGATCTTATTTATGCCCCTTGATTATGTACACATTCTCCATCCTCCATCCTTCTTCAGATTTAACACAGTTGGTACTGCGCATGCACTCAAACTTTCCCTAACTAAAACTTTGTCTAAAAAGTATTGAACTTTTCTTTTCACCTCCTCATTCTCTTGAGGTGTCAGTCTGTACGTTTCTTTGATCGGTAGGATTTCTCCTGGTATCAAGTAAATGTGATGGTTGATACTTCTAATAGGTGGCAATGAGCTTGGAAACTCATCTACGACTATGTCAGCAAAATTCCCTAACAGCTCCTAAATTTCCTTAGGTAAATCCTCCATAGAAGTACTTGTAAGGATAAATTTCATCTTCCTCACTATAGAAAAATGCATCTCATGTTCCTTCTTAAATTCACTCAGGATTTCCTTCCCACTCATGAGAAGTATACTCGTGTTGGATTCTTCCTTCACTTTCTTTTCTTCAATTGGCAGCGATATGTGTGTCATACCATTCTTCTCCAAGGTATAAGTATTTCTTCTCCTGCCTTGAATGACATTCTTGTAATACTACCATGGTCTTCCCAACAAAACATGACATACATCCATGGGAATCACATCACATAGAATATCATCTCTATATCCTCCTATTTTTAAATTCAACCATGCATTGTTTAGTCATTGTTACCAGATGACCTTTCTGCAACCATGAGACTTTATACGGTGTCGGATGTGTAGTCGTCTCTAGCTATAACTTATCCACCATATCTGTGGATACTAAATTATCAATTCTCCCACTATCAATTATCACCTTGCAAACTCTAACTTTATTCTTGCAAGTTTTCCTAAACAAATTGTTCCTCTGCACTGACTTTTCAATCTCTAGCTCTGGCTTTAAGAGAAATTTATTCATCATCAAAGATATCCCATCTTGTGTGCCTTATTCCTCTAAATTGCGCTTCTGCACTTCTGAAATGTGAGCTCCTTCTTTCTTTCTCTCAGGACATTCCCAAGACATGTGTCCTACCTTTCCATAGACATAACACTTTATCTCTCCTCCTCTATGTCTTCCTCTTCCTCTAGGAAAAGAGTTTCTACCACCACTCTATCTTCATTGGGAACTTCCTCCTCTCTCAAAGTGACTATGTGGTTTCTCCGCCTCACCTTTTGTCTTTTGTGTCTTGTCATGGGCAACTCCTTTTCCATTATTCAAGCTTCTACCTCAGTTTTGTTGAATCTTCTTCTGGCCAAATTCTCCTCTGCTTCCAGCGCAATATGGTATGCATCATCCACCATCCTTACTGTCATCATGTTGATCTCATCCTGGATTTCATATCTCATGTCGTTGATGTACCTAGAAAATTTTTCCTCGTCTCTCTCTCTCTGTCTAGCCCTGATGTTCAGTATGTAGAACTCCTTTGTGTATTCCTTCAAAGTCATTCCCTTTTGTCTCAGGTTCTACAATATTCTGAACAGATTTATCTGGTAGTCCTTGGGTACGAATTTTTCCTTTAGCTTGGCTACCATTCGATCCCAATTCTTAATCTTGTGTTTTCCTTTTCTCCTCCTATCAACCTGCAATTCATCCCACCATAGTGTTGCATGTCCTTTCAACCTGGTGACAACATGTTTCACCTTTTTCTCCTCATCAACATCTTCATAGTCAAAATACTTGTCCATTGCTCATATCCAATCAAGCAATTCTTTGATGTCCAAATTACCTTCATACATTGGGATGTCTATCTTTTCTCTAGCTCCAAACTTAACAATCACTTTCAACAAGCGTTCCTCCGCAGCATCCTCCGCAGCATCCTCTGCTACAACTTCTTAACCTTCCACTTTTTCATTTTTTGCATCATTGATGTCTCCAACATCGGGTGCTCTTCTTTGTGTTATTTCCATGGCATCCAACCCTACTATGAGTTCTCTCATCTCCCTTTCCATGGCTCTATTTTCTACAGACGGCTCTGCATGTCTCCTAGGGAACATTGTATTGATGTATCTAATACCACTCGATGATATCATCCTACTTATTTGTCTCCTTTACTTACATAAATCAATTCTGAATCTACTCTGATACCACTTGATGGCAACAACCCCCTTCCCTTTTTGGAATTCTGTGACCTCCTAGTCTTGGATCTTCAAATTTGTCTAATTGAATTGGTTATTTGGGCCTTCAACAGACCCTGAGAAATTAATACACTCATAGGTCCCCTTGATGTCGCGTGCAAGATCGGACTACTTTCAACTCTACTCTCCAGTGTTGGGAGACACTGATTGGTGAGTAATACTCTCGCGCTAGACTCTTTCCCCTTAATGTGACTATGGGAAATAACCTTGGGCCAAACCTTTGCCTCTTCGGGCTCCGATGATAATCCAATATCCTCATGTGTTCCCCCCTGAAATATCTTTCTCTGAATTTCATAGATCTCTTCCACGTGTCCCCCTAAATCTAACAATCCAGTTGTATTCGGGTTTCGTGACTTTTTGAAACTTCACATATTCCACACTTACTTCCTCTGGACCTCTAACTCCCAATCTTGAATCCGCTACCACGGATCTCCCGTCAGCCAACTATTGTAGGAAAATCTCCCTGCGGACAGGTAGATTGCCTCAAAGAGATAGACCCTAAACTCTAAGACAAAAAGTTCTTAACGTGGAAACTGACTTCCTTTCAAATCTATGCAAACTAATGCATGAGGAGGAAGTAGAACAAGAGTACCTCTTTATCGACGTTTGTCCCTGCATGCTCTGAGTTGAGCTCCAATCTTTCGCTCCTCGACGAGCCCTGTAAACAAACAAAGTACGACCACTTCCTACTCTATTGATATTAGCAACTAGAAAGAAACAGGCCAAGCGTGTCATATTAATGAGAATAATGACAGCAGTACTTACAATCATATATGCGAATGCGACAGCTTCGTCAAGTCCCCTTTGTCTAACCCTTGCTCGAAAGATCCACGACCTGGATGATAGCAGCTTCACTGATCACTCTCCTTCAGTTCACTGTGTGTTTCCTATGAGATCATAGGTTTCATGCTAACAATTCTTCCCCCTTTTCACCATCATAGAGCCTTTTTATATAGGTTAAGAGAAGCTTAACCTCTTGAGGTGTCTTTAGGGTAGGTTGAGGAATTCTCTCCTCGGATCAGGGATCTTCTGATTGAACCAACAATTCGAATCCAACTACCTTCCAAACTTGAAATATCCTTCCCTTATTCTCCTCAACGGGCCAACCACAGCCCAGATTAGACAACGCTCCCTCAAAAGGGGCATCAGGGCGCTATATCTCTCCCTAGGAGGCTCAAGGGGAGTGCCAACACTCCAAGGATGGATAGCGCTCTTATAGAGAATTGGTTTGTCGTTATAACGCTCCCCAGTATCTTGTGGGGGAGCGCCATTGCTCCTAAGGTTTATGTAGGGGAGCTCTCTCCTTCAAAACCTTTGTTTAAGAGATCCTTTCAGGTGGTAAGAGTTTCTTTACTTCAGTTAATCATTCTCCCTCCTCCAAATCAAGTGTCTAAGGTATTCTAAATGTCTCCTTGGTTTCGTCATCATGGCAGTATGATTTGTTTGATGTTTGTGATACTCATGAATGACATGCAACACTTGCAACAGTTGGGAGGAACATGCGACACTTACGACAGTTGAGAGGAACATGCGACACTTACGACACTTATCGAAGTGAACAATATTGAGGTGTAATAGATTGCCCCCCAAAGTATGAAGTTAGAAGATGAAAAATGATAACTGAAATGCTTTGTAGACTTTCAAGCAAGAGTATAGACTCAGAGAACCTGACGGAGGCTGCACACAAACATCCAACAAATATCATGACATATTTCAAAACCCAAGGCAGGCATACCTATGCTTGGGTGATCAAAACTTGCAAGATATGGCTGCCATAAAATACACTGTGGATCCATAATTGTATTGATGAAAAGGTATAGCCACCGGGGATACAATGTGGATCTATACACTGATGACCCGGACTGATCGTAGCCATGAAGAATACACAGTGGATCTACGAGGTGACAAGACATAGCCACAACCAATACAAAGTGGATCTATGTAACAGTGCATGCATCATTTGGCCAAGAGAAACTCCTTCGCAACCTGGGAAAAGTATATATCAAAGTGATCACTCAACCCAGGGTCTTCTTACCAATCCCAATGTAGTACGATTCTAACCATGTGAATAGATGTCCTGATGTCGAACATGGCAGAAACCACTTGATTATCAGTCAATGGTGTGAACCGTTAACAAGTGTGAGGGAGATCACCATTAATGTCAATGATTCCCAAGGTACCCTAGTACATTCCAATGAATTTGAATGGATGAGTTGGAGTCGAACATCCGTGGAACCATCCGATCAGAGGCCGGTGATGTAAACCTATTGTCGAATGTGAGGAGGCCTTCCATTGAGGCATGCAGGTCCCAAAGTACTAACTGGTTTTTAAGCCTAATTCCCGGATAATGTGTTGAGGATGACAGGAATAGGCTCGTCGAAGGAGGGCCTTGATGTATCCCCCATCAATGACATGAAATGAACATAGAGATGTAATTGGTGGATAAAAAGGACGTGGACTGACATAGGTTTTGAGGCAAGATATTTGGGATGGTTGAATCTAGAGGCAGGTACTTCCCTTGAACACTAAGGCACAATAGCAAAACATGACATGGACCAAAACTTGATGATGCAGTGGATGTTGTGACTTGCATCGGGTGATCCAAAGGAGTGAAAGAAACTCAAAGGATTGGCTCAATGCAGAGGTTCAGTGGGTTATAATGTGTGCAAAAGACAAAGTGTCATGTTCAAGGGAGACTCTAAGAATTGCTTGGTGATGTTCTCAAGAGACCGCTTGGCTTGCTTCTTTCAAATTTTCCCCCATCCAGATAGACGAGTACCTATTTTTTATTTAATGAGCTCGAGGAGGATAACACATGCTTGATATAACTCACCTATGGTAAGTTCCTCTTCCTTTGTTTAACGAACTGGAAGAAGTAAGGGTTCGATCTCGTATGGGCCTGTCGATGTTTGTTTTAGCGAGTCCAAAGATAGAAAACTCAAAGGTTTTTCAGGATTATAGAGTTTGGAAAAACACTTAAAAGAGAACTCTCTCAGTTCCTTTTTCGTACAGTAGTCTAACGAGACTGAAAAAGAGATAAACTATCGCTCGAAAGACGCCCTTTCGAACCTTTTAACGAGTGTGAAAGGAAGCAAGGTCACTCAACAATCTTTTCATATTTAGAGAGTCTGAAAAGGGTTTAAAGATGACTCCAGGGGGGTTCCTTTTTCATGTGTCCATGCGGGTCCAAAAAAGAGATAAAAGTCTACCTGGTGCGTTCTCATATTTTCGAGCTTGAGAACGAACCAAGACTATGCTCATGAGTGCGACAAGGTAAATAACTCATCAGAACTGCCAAGAAACCTGCGATGTCAAAACTAAAAACCAGGGGTTTAGTGAAGCCATTATATTGTTAGAGAAGCCCATAAATGACCATACCTTATAAAAAATGGAAATTTATAAATAGCAATACAATGAAAATTCCATTTACCATTTAATTTTGCACAAGGATTTTGGAGTAGTGGAGATTCTCATTTTGGAGGTGGATCTTGTTTCGCTTGATACTGGAGCTATGGTTGTGTTGGAAGCCAATACAATTTTTTCTATTACCCTATAAGCTGCCTACACCTACATCTTCTGAACTTCAAATTACCATCGCTTTTTGCAAATAGACGATATTTTCATTTCATGCGACATTTGCAAATTGGTTTCAATTTAGTTTTCACGACTGTAAGCGTGAAAACTCCTCTATCGTTATTTGAACTGTCATGATCTTCTCGTTGATATTCTGATTGCTACTTACCTTTGGTTTATTATTAAGTGGCTGGAATGATTTTTCGAACTATGTCCATTTGCCTATTCTTACTTTGATTACGCAACTTGACTTTTATTTGATTGGTAAGGCATTGAACATGTAAATTTATGGGTTATACTTGATTATATAGGGGTCATGGTTGATTTTGGTTATATGATGTGATCCTTATAATTATAAGCTCTTGGCTTATCGATTTTATCTCTTGTCACAATGTTTTTTGATTACACATTATGCAACCAGCGCGTGGGTAACATATGAGTTTGATTTCATATTGAATGGGAATAGTTTGAAGTTATACAATGGCGTATATTTAATTTATGGTTTTGGTTTTACATTGATTAATGGCGCATTGGTATATTATCCACCGTTTAATTCTTGGGTTGGTCGAATATCATGTTTGATTGAACAGCCTTGTACTTGGTCATTACTATTTTGCATGGCAGTGATAATCCCACCACCCTCGCACTCGCACATTAATTTGCCTTCCCTTTTCATCGTTCGCAGCTGTTAGCCCAAATGATTTTCTGCTCCTGTGTATTGTTGTGTTCAATCCAAACCCTACCATGCGCCCGCACCATGGCCCCGGTCGTAAGGGTTGAACCCAATGGTAGCCAGGCATTGTTGATGTTCGACAGTGCTTACAGTGACCTTGAAGAATTTGGATGGCTCCCGTTCATACAGAAGTTTGATGGTTTTAACCCTTGCGTGGCTCGGCAATTCGCATTAACCTTTGATGGCTGCCGAGCCAAGGTTGGGGATGTGCAATTAGAAATTGACGAGCAATTTCTCAGTTTAGCTACCGGTCTGCCTGCTACTGGACAGAAATGGTCAAAAAATTGCAAAGTGGAAGATGTCCCATGGACATTGCTCTTCCAGTCACGAAGGGTAAGCTCTTGTGACAAAGGTTTGCCCGTGAATATGCTCAAGCAACGTTGGCACGACTTGCTGATGATAACCAAGCAATTTATCACCTGCGAGGGCTGGTATGGTTTTGTTTTCTTGTACCACATTCGGCTACTTATGGTTTTCATGGGCTATGAGATTAATATGCCTTATTACTTGCATAGGAGTCTGTTTAAAATGTCAAAAAGATACAAACGGAACCAGGCCGATAGTAGCCTTTTTCACTTTGGGTTAATTAAAATGCTTGTGGTTTGTCATTTGGGGTTACACCGAGACTGTTGGAATGATTTCCTTACTCGTAATAATTTTGAGGACTCAATCCCACCACAGGTTGACAAACCTGTGGTGAGCGAGAGCAAGTCTATAACCCATGTGCCTTACAGTGCTATGTTACCTAAACCCCTACCCGACTCACCTATTGACCTACCCAACTCTGTCACCAAGGATGTGGAAAATGTTAAACCCATGGATAAAAGGCCTAAGGCCAAACCTACTGCGAATTCTAAAGGCAAAAAGAATTCCCGATTAATCTCTCGCATGACAAGAAACAAACCGAAAACGCATGTCAACCCTGACCCTATCATGGTGAGTGAAGATTCTGACTCGGAGATTGAACGTTACTTGGCAAGTGAGTATCCCTATTCTGAAGGTCTGTGTAACGAACCCTCATATGACTTTGTGAAAAACCTACCACCTTTCTTATGAAATGACCCTGATTATCCAGGCATTAAAATGCCTCGTGAAACCCCCGGTGACTCGTCAAAACCCCCTTCTGCTCTATCTCAACCAGCTGCTCCACCATGTGACCAGTGTGGCTCGTGGTTAGAAAGGTATTACCTTGATGTGCCAATGCTACAGTCCAGAATTCATGCTCTGGAGGATCAAGTTGCAACGCTCACCAGTCAAAAGGCTAAATCGACAGTCACTGATAAGAAACAGCGAACAACAGGTTCGATTGTGTTCAAGAACGTGGAGTCGGATACAGCAATTGTTAATTCAAAATTGGCATAGCTCGAGCAGCCTCACTGGTATGACTATCACATGTTTATAGCACAAACTCTTAGCTCTGTTCACATCGTGGATTTGCTTTGACACATAAGCATGCACTATATGCATAGTTTCGTTTTGATTAATTAAATTTTGTTTCCCAATTTAGCTTTGATTCGGTTAATTGTCATATGGATTTGATTGTTTCAATTTGGCTTGCACTGAATACTCTAATGTTTATTGAAGTTGTTAATATCTTTTCTAAAAACAGGTTGTTTTTGTTATTTCAATTTCGAACACAGTCAATGTTTCGATTCGAATTGGTTATACTCTATACGATATGTTTAGCTAATGGTTAATTGTTATGATTTTAGGTTCCATGTCATTTTCGATCAATTCGAATACCATTTTGTTAATGCATAACCAAATCGCGAATAGAGACGAATCATAACTGTTATACCCAACCAATCAATTCGCATTGTTTGACCATGTTATTAGTTCAGTTCATATTGCAACAAATATATTGTTTAAATTTGATTTGGGGAACGAAAATTATTATGCCCAAGATTACGATTTGTTTCTATATTTGACTCAGTCCGATTTGTTTCGATTGTTGCCCAGTTTATGATTATCATTGTTGTTGATGGTTACAATTACTATATGATCATGTCTGTTGACTGTGTAACGCTCAATGATCGAAATCTATGGCGAATTTTGTTGATGCTGTTATGCATGTTTAATTTTGACTATAATCGTAACAGCCTTTCCATGTTGGCATTTGATTAAAACAATACAAATCGATTATGATTGTGTTCGATTATGATTGTATCGATTATGATTGTGTTGATTTACATCGTATCTTATACGATATGATTCACTGTTAATTTCATTTGATGTGAAACAGTTTGGTTACTATTTGACCCGGTTTTATGGCAACTGAAAAAACAAAGTGTTCTTACCCTGTTTCGATTGCATCCCTTTTGATTTTGTTTAATTTGAATGATAAAATCGTATTAGTCATTAGTGATTCGTTTTTAATGTTTATTAAAATAAAATAAAATTGGATTATTTTAAAAAAGATTTCATTTGATTTCTATTTGGTCCTGTATGCTATTTTAGACTAGCTACAGAATCAGATGATTCTGTAGCTAAGTCTGTAGGATCATTTTTTTATTATTTTGTTACTGAAATATCTTTCTAATTTGATATTTGTGTTCTATTGCAGGTAAATTCAAAATTGGAATTGAGTTTATGAGCAGTTAGGGGATATTTCAAAGATTTCACTTGCATTTTGATTTCCTAGTTTAGTGGATTTTGGGATATTTCCCAGATTATGTAAAACATTTTGATATTATCCACAGGGAGGTTTTATCCTGTGGAGAGACTTATATATACTTATGATTTTTGTAATAAGGACATCCTCATTCAAGGGAGAACAAGTATATGGAATTTTAATACAGACTGAAGCAGACTTTGGTGTTTTGTCACAGCTTTAGCTTCTCATTATATCAATATTTTGTTTCATGTTGTGTATATCAATTTGTATATGATTAACGACTACTTTAGCTATCTTAATCATGTGTGAATGATACAATTTTGACCATTGTAATCCATATCTGGTTTCTTTCAATTGATAAAAGACATAACAATTGTTTAATTCAGTTAGTGAATGACAGGTTTATCTTCTTCATTGATTGAGTTATCAAATATAAGTTTTTGCATAACAGGTTTCCCTTATTGCAGAGATTTATAAATCATAAGATTGTTATGATTTTTTATGTCTTGTTTGTTCTGTAAACCAACTCGAAGAGCAGCACAGCTGATCGTTTACGAAAAGCTTTTGGGATCAATCCGATGTGAGTTTCCTTCCTCCGACCAGCTTTAGAGTTATCATACACAGGACAAATTAGGAGCGCTTCTAGGTCAGTTAATCTTCTTCTTTATTTTTTTCATTAAGTAGTTTAGTTTAGATATTATTTTAATTAGATTTATATTAGATTGTTTAATTTCAGTAAATATATTAGATTGTTTAATTTCAGTAGTTTTATTTCTTTTTCATAAAATATAAAAATCAAAAAACATATCTTGTTGTCTTAGGGAAGAAAACACATGAGTTTTGCAGGTTTTAATTAAATCTGTAGGTTGTTTATAGTGTACATTTGTGAATAAGTAATATTGCAACTGGTAATTAGATAGTTGATTTGAGTTATTATAATAGTAATTGGTAGTTTGTATATATAGATAGTAGATTAGTTAGTTTATTTAGTAGTTTGTTTTAATTAGATTAATGTGTTAGTTTGTTTGTTTTTAGTTAATTTGTTTTATTAGTTTTAGTTTGTTTTAGTTAGTTTTAATTTGTTTTATTTAGTTTTAGTTTGTTTTATTTGTTTTAGTTAGATTAGTTAGTTTAGATTAGTTTTCTCTTTGGTTTTCTTAAAAGATCTTAGAGCGGCCAACGGAGCCGTTAAACTCGTCAGGGTGGTTCATTCCAAACGGCTTGGGTTATTTAGACAACCTCGGACCGGGTCCACTCTCTTAATTGACGGACGGACAATTTCGTCCGTCAACAGGTTGACCGTTTCTCTTGCCGTTTGGACCAGGTAGGTCTTCATCTCTCCTTCTTTCAATTACATGGTTTAATATTCATTTTCATAGCAGCATTTAATTTTAAAAATGAAGCCCTAAGTTGCCCCAAAAGATCAAATCGACCTCTTTTACAAGTGATGGGAAAAGGGCATTCTTTTTTTGAAAACATTTTAGAAAGGGATAGCCATGATGCCAATGCCTTAATAGCTAAGTGGATGGGTCATTTATGTCAAAGAACCCATGAAAAATTCTCACATATGCCTACGCAGCCATAAGGAAATCCTTTTCATTTTAAAACGTTTTTATTATTGTGTGATGGACATTGAATGGCTAAGAGAGGGCGTGATGATCATAAAAGAGGGTGTGGTCTCTTTAAATAATGTGGGAATTAGATTTCATGTTTTTAAATTGCTTTAAGAAATTGCCGAAATTGCCAAAATATTGGAATAATGAAATTCTTTATTTTTTGTTTTGTAGGTGACTTCGGCGACCATGATCGAATGGAAAGAACGAGAGCATGAGATTGATGACTTGGCTACCTTGCGGAGTCCTCGCACATGGGCCGCATTGCGAGCTTGTGGCTTACTAAAATTCTTCAAATTGGAAAAAATGAAGAAGGAGATTTTGTTGCTTCAGCACATGATCGGCTTATGGGATGTCACGGAGCAAGGATTCAGGATTGGCACACAGCTTATAACCATCGAGTTAAAAAATGTGTATTTTTTGACAGGCCTCTCAAAAAGAGGGGTTCCTGTAATGATCCCAATCCATTATGCAAGGATCATCACTGTTTTGGTGTCTTTTTAAAACTTTTTCTGAGGTATTTCGTCAAACACTTTGTTGATCTACCTTTTAGATGTGTTTATATGTGTGTATGCAGAAAATAACAGAAAGAGATAACCATGGAACATACCTCAACCATATGCAATAAGATAGATAAGACAAAACATCTCAATTCTTCTTTATTCATAAAATAGAGAAACCTGCTACAATGAAGATGTGGATCTGGAATGCTCAACAGATGGCCAAGAAGATAGACAATAGATAAGAGCTGCTACAAAATTCTCTCGCTAAAACAAAATATGCCTCCAAAGGTTGAATAAGAAATGAAGATCAATACAAGCAGATCTGAATGCCAAACTCTCCAGCTGAAGAATGCCACGCTCCAATAGAAGGTTGAAACCCTCAATAACTCAGACCTGCTGCCAAAAGTGTCCAATCACCCTAATAAATATGCCAAGTGATAGATCAGGTGATGGTAAGAACAACCTAGGTGACCGAATCTCCAAGATCCCTCTCAATCTCTGTAGATCTGAAATACCCCACTAAATGGTGTGCCCCACTGGATGACTGAAACCCTAGATAATTCGGCCCTGCTGCCAAAAGTTTCCAATCACCCTAATAAATATGCCAACTGATAGATCAGGTGATGGTAAGAACAACCCAGGTGACCTAATCTCCAAGATCCCTCTCAATCTCTGTAGATCTGAAATTCTCCACTGAATGGTGCGCCCCACTGGATGACTGAAACCCTAGATAATTTGGCCCTGTTGAAGGAGGCCTCCAAATGCTCTAAAACTCTCCAGAAATATATATTGGGACACTGGAAGTCACTAGGTAAATTCTCAGGTTCAGATATGAAGTGTAACCCCTCCAAACAGACTAGATCTGGATCTCAAAAACTTACTCCTTCTCTTCAATTCGCCCCACTGCTCAAGAAATAATCTGAGCCATAAAAGTCTCTCAGAAAGCACTAGATTTGTTGTCCAAGGCTCTGCAACGAAAACCCAAGTGATAGAATCCTCAATGGCCCTGCCAATCTCCTACAACAAATCTCCCTCCAAAGATGGTGTGCCCCTCTTGCTGGAATCCCTCAACTAGTGCGCCCTCTCTCTATCTGCACATGAAACTGATGTAGAATCCTCCTGCAACTTAGTAGATATGGAACTAGAATGGTGTGGGAGAGTATTGCATCTCTGATACCAATCTTGGGAAAATATAGGTGGAATCTTTCACCACCGAATCGTCCTCTAGGGTTTGTTATGTCAAAACCCTCAAAACCCCCAATATTGG
>ML807566.1:87245-97643 GCA_009831015.1 Picea engelmannii
TTATTAATATTTAATTAATTAATTAAATCACTTTAATTAATTAATTAACCTTTTTACCTTTGAAAAGCTCCTTATCTCTCCTTGTGGCTTCCCTGGCCACTGAAAGTCACTTCTAGCCATCCCATCCTGTAGTGTTTCTCCTCGCGATTCCAATGATCTATTACACTGAGAGGTTCCTCCAAGTAATGTGCCCAAAATGACCTCTTCAGTGAATTCCATTGACTTATAGCTCAAAATAGTCAAAATCGTGGAAATCGTCAGAATGCAACGAAACCAAAGCCAACCTGTGAGGAATGGCTCATAATGATGGAATATGATCATCAATGCAAGTTGGACCCCACAATGCCTCTCAAATAACCCTGTACTCTCTCTAGCACCCATCTGGATACTCTGGTCATCATAAATCTCTGCCTTGTGATGATGTCCCAAAGTGGGGACATTACAGTCCTCCCTGCTAGAAAATTGCTTGTCCTCAAGCAATAGCCAAATCCACTCAACTAAAATTCCAGGATCCCATGTCCACCTTTGGGGTACACAGTAGAACCCCTCGAAAGATGAACAATAGTACACTCCACCCTCTGGATCCCATATCAGGAAGTGAACTACAATACTCTATGAAGCATCGTCCTGAAAGATATCAACCCTGTGAACCTCTTGCATATGACACATGGCCTCATCTCGGAATGAGTCCATCCTACAAATATCTACCAAGATCAACACAGCCTCCATCAACTGCACATGTTGATGTACGACTGAGGTGATGCAAGACCTCCATGAGGCACCCACAAGCGATGCGCTCCTCTCGACACTGAAAATCAATGGAAAGTTAGAATAAATTTTCCCTGCAATGGTCCACTCTCCCCTGTCGATCAATGAACTGCTCAATCCTGCAATCCTTGTGTCAAATGCTAACCTTTGTCGAAGATCCTCATGCTGACACTGCACTACTTTGATCATGACTATCAGCCCCCTGCATACATCCTGAATCCTCCTCTCCTGGTTCCTCAAGCTGAAACACCTGTGACCACCGGACTTGTTGTCTAAAAACTATATCTGTAAAGGCATCTCTGTAGAAGAAGTACCTATCCAAACATCTCCATGCCCTATCATGATGATCACGTGAAAGGAAGGGTCTCGCCCCATAGGACAAGTACCTGCAGGCCCACTCCCAACCAAACCAAGGTCGAGTGTGTGGCTCTCTGGTGCAACCTGGGTCAACATGAGCATCGTGCTAACAAAATAGACTTCTGGGTCCCATGGCAATATTGGAAGCTTATCACTTCCAATCTCCTCTAATTGCTCCTGTGTGAAGCTAATCACTGTCATAAGCCCTTTGTGCTCATCTTCCGTCACCTGGTCTATGATGCTCACCATCACGTACCAAGTCTCAACTGTCTGTCTAACATGGTCCACCTCTGACCTGTTGTATGCCATAAAAGTAATCCTATCATAAAGTCTCGACCTACTCACTCTCCATGCCCTCAGCCACAGCCTATCCCTCCTTATGTTGTTTTCTATGATCAAAGTGTCAGGACGGGCTAATAGAAACATCTCCAGCTGACTGTAGGACTGAAAGGCGTCACATGCTTTGGTCAATCCCAAGCATTCGACCAAAATCTCATTCATCGGTATCCATGATAACTTCTCACCTCTAGTCATCACTAAACCCCAATCATCAGGTACAATCGGAAGAAACTCCTCCAACTGCTGGTAAACCACTCTCCATCTCCCCTCACCCAGGCAACTCCTAAAATGGTGAAGGTGAGGTCTCAAAATCATATGTTGTTGCAAAGGAGTGGCACCTGCATGCTTCCCTAAGTGTGTCTCCTCCCTGCCAGGCAATACACCCCTCTGAATCCCACCATACATCTCAACATGTTTATGTGAGCTATCCCTCATCATTATATGCTCCAGCATACTCCTGTCATCTCCCACAAACTCATGTTGCATCACAGATCCTGGGTGTACGGCTGGATCAATCTCTATATGAAGATAAACCACTCCCAACACACAAATGGAAGTGTCCCCCATCAACTGGTGTTCCTCTGCTAGATCATCAACATCCTCTTTCAACGTGACTGACTGATACATCTGAGTGTCCACTCAGATAGATCAAGTGGATCTCTGATGGGTCTCCTCAGGAGACTCATATGTCCTAGACTCTGATTCTTGAAGGGAGGTCTGTGTGCTTCTCAAGAATCCCTGAGTGCTCTCCAACTCCTAACTAAGTCGATCCATCTCCAAATCCTGCTCCCTCAGAGCCTCATGATACATCTCACCAACCCTCAGTAGATAATCCATGTCTGTCAACAATTGTTGGTAGTCATTCCTCATCACAGATACTCTCTCCCAGAGAGTGTGAAAATCATCCATGGAAAATCCTCCATCTTAGCTACCCTCTGCCACTGATGCTCTCCAACCATAATCTTCCATCACTGCATGCATGTCATCAATATGTCTAGTGGTTGCCATGATCATAGCCTCACTAACTCCCAACTGTATTTCTAAGTGGTGTGACTCCTAATCACTATCATGTTGGGGTACCCCCTCATGTCTCTCACTGCTATTGACATCACTAACAACCCTCTCTGCAGAAGATAAAATGATGAACTACCTGTTGTCTAATGTGCCACTAGGTAATCTTGTATTCCACTGCATCCCATCACTAGATGCCATCTCCCTCTGACTCACACTGTATCCTGTATGAGCAGTTGTATCCTCTTGTGCACTCAGCCTACTACTATAATCTGCGCCTGGATCCCATATAGTTGTATCCAGACACGTTCTATCATCATCCTGGCTGCCAAAGAGTGCATCCTCATCCATGCAATCTGATCCTGGAAGTAAGTGCTCCATCCACCTATCAACCACTGACATCTGCTCAACCACTGGAGTCTCCAATAGTTGTGACTCCATCTCCTCTGATTGACCTGTATGTGTGGGGTCAACCGCATGTATGTCCTGTACCTCCTCCTGGATATGTGGGTCTACCTGTCCATGGTGTGCATCCCTCACACTGGGCTCATCCATCATACCTAATGTGCCACTGATCTCCTCATGTGGTGTGGCTATCATGGGTGTATGAATAGGTTTCAGCTGTGTCACAGCCCTCATAGGTAGCTCATCATCTCTAAGTGCTAACACGTGTGACTCCTCACTAGTGTCACCACTCTGCTGAGGCGTAAGGTCATCAATGGTATGTGATATGTCTGCTGAGACACTACTGCCAACGTCCTGTCCATCCAACTGCCTATCCACTACACAAGGGTCATCATCCTCCTCAAGCGTGCAAGCATCACTAGCCCCTGTGCAAGAGTCATCATCACTATCCTCTGAGGTAGAGTCACTATCACTAGCCCCTATGCAAGAGTCATTGTCATCATTCGACTTCTCTGAATCAACATTTGTCGCTCCATCCACGCACACCCCATCATCACTGTCATGGTGCACCTCAATAGTGTGCTTCTTACCCTTACACCTACACCTATGATCTAGTTCCCAAGGCACCTTGTAACTGTAGCAAAGCTATGTGCTCCTAATGGGTGTGGGGTTTCTAATGGGCGTGGGGTTACCACAAAGGGCTGCTATGATTTCCTCCCTCTTCTTGAGCCAACGTGAAATCGTCTTCTTGTTCCAACTAGGATTTTTATAGGATAGGAACCATTGGAATGTTATGATCCCTTTGAAATTATTGACGGTTTCATATTCCCTCTCACACTCCTCAATCCTGTTAACAATCTCCATTTCCTTCCAAAAATCCATTTATTCCTATGAAAGACCCCTCAGGTTTGCAGTATTTAAGCTCTGATGCCACTGTAATGATCCCAAGCCATTATGCAAGGATCATCACTGTTTTGGTGTCTTTTTAAAACTTTTTCTGAGTGAGGTATTTCATCAAACACTTTGTTGATCTACCTTTTAGATGTGTTTATATGTGTGTATGCACCAAATAACAGAAAGAGATAACCATGGAACATACCTCAACCATATGCAATAAGATAGACAAGCCAAAACATCTCAATTCTTCTTTATTCATAAAATAGAGAAACCTGCTACAATGAAGATGTCGATCTTGAATGCTCAACAGATGGCCAAGAAGATAGACAATAGATAAGAGCTGCTACAAAATTCTCCTGCTAATACAAAAGATGCCTCCAAAGGTTGAATAAGAAATGAAGATCAATACAAGCAGATCTGAATGCCAAACTCTCCAGCTGAAGAATTCCATGCTCCAATAGAAGGTTGAAACCCTCAATAACTCGGACCTGCTACCAAAAGTGTCCAATCACCCTAATAAATATGCCAAATGATAGATCGGGTGATGGTAAGAACAACCCAGGTGACCAAATCTCCAAGATCCCTCTCAATCTCTGTAGATCTGAAATCCCCCACTAAATGGTGTGCCCCACTAGATGATTGAAACCCTAGATAATTCAGCCCTGCTTCCAAAAGTGTCCAATCACCCTAATAAATATTCCAATTGATAGATCGGGTGATGGTAAGAACAACCCAAGTGACCGAATCTCCAAGATCCCTCTTAATCTCTGTAGATCTGAAATCCTCCACTGAATGGTGCGCCCCACTGGATGACTGAAACCCTAGATAATTTGGCCCTCTTGAAGGAGGCCTCCAAATGCTCTGAAACTCTCCATAAATATAGATCGGGACACTGCAAGTCGCTAGGTAAAGTCTCAGGGTCAGATCTGAAGTGTAACCCCTCCAAACGGACTAGATCTGGATCTCAAAAACACACTCCTTCTCTTCAATTCGCCCCACTTCTCAAGAAATAATCTGAGCCATAAAAGTGTCTCAGAAAGCACTAGATATGATGTCCAAGGCCATGCAATGAAAAACCAAGTGATATAATCCTCAATGTCCCTGCCAATCTCCTACAACAAATCTCTCTCCAAAGATGGTGCGCCCCTCTTGCTGGGATCCCTCAACTGGTGCGCCCTCTCTCTATCTGCGCATGAAAATGATGTAGAATCCTCTTGCAACTTAGTATATATGGAACTAGAATGGTGTGGGAGAGTATTTCATCTCCGAGACCAAGATTGGGACAAGATAGGTGGAATCTTTCACCACCGAATCGTCCTCTAGGGTTTGTTATGTCAAAACCCTCAAAACCCCCAATATTGGGCTCACTGGCTAGAATCCAGAAATCAAAATAAGATCATACATGCATGAATGAGAAGAGGCCCTTGCCTTTCCTTTATAATTTTTGGCTCACCTTGTCCCTCCAAAGTGACTTTCATTTTATTAATATTTAGTTAATTAATTAAATCACTTTAATTAATTAATTAACCTTTTACCTTTGAAAAGCTCCTTATCTCTCCTTGTGGCTTCCCTGGCCACTGAAAATCACTTCTAGACATCCCATCCCGTAGTGTTTCTCTTCATGATTCCAATGAGCTATTACACTGAGCGGTTCCTCCAAGTAATGTGCCTAAAATGACCTCTTCAGTGAATTCGATTGACTTATAGCTCAAAATAGTCAAAATCGTGGAAATCGTCGGAATGCAACGAAACCAAAGACAACCTGTGAGGAATGGCTCATAATGATGGAATATGATCATCAATGCAAGATGGACCCCACAATGCCTCTCAAATACCCCTGTACTTGCTCTATCACCCATCTGGCTACTCTGGTCATCATAAATCTCTGCCCTGTGATGATGTCCCAAAGTGGGGACATTACAGTCCTCCCTGCTAGAAAATTGCTTGTCCTCAAGCAATAGCCAAATCCACTCAACTAAAATTCCAGGATCCCATGTCCACCTGTGGGGTACACAGTAGGACCCCTCGAAAGATGAACAATAGTGCACTCCACCCCCTGGATCCCATATCAAGAAGTGAACTGCAATACTCTACGAAGCATAGTCCTGAAAGATATCAACCCTGTGAACCTCTTGCGTATGACACATGGACTCATCTCAGAATGAGTCCATCCTCCAAATATCTACCAAAATCGACACGACCTCCATCAACTGCACATGTTGATGTATGGCCGAGGTGATGCAAGACCTCCATGAGGCACCCACAAGCGATGCGCTCCTCTTGACACTGAAGATCAATTGAAAGTTAGAATAACTTTTCCCTGCAATGGTCCACTCTCCCCTGTCGGTCAATGAAATGCTCAATCCTGCAATCCTTGGGTCCCATGCTAACCTTTGTCGAAGATCCTCATGTTGACACTGCACTACTTTTATCATGATTGTCAGCCCCCTGCATACATCCTGAATCCTCCTCTCCTGGGTCCTCAAGCTGAAACACCTGTGACCACCGGACTTGTTGTCCAAAAAATGTATCTGTAAAGGCATCTCTGTAGAAGAAGTACCTATCCAAACATCTCCATGCCCTATCATGATGATCACGTGAAAGGAAGGGTCTCGCCCCATAGGACAAGTACCTGCAGGCCCACTCCCAACCAAACCAAGGTGGAGTGTGTGGCTCTCTGGTGCAACCTGGGTCAACATGAGCATCGTGCTAACAAAACAAAATCCTGGGTCCCATGGCAAGCTTGGAAGATTATCACTTCCAATCTCCTCTAATTGCTCCTGTGTGAAGCTAATCATTGTCAGAAGCCCTTTGTGCTCATCTGTCGTCACCTGGTCTATGATGCTCACCATCACGTACCAAGTCTCAACTGTCTGTCTAACATGGTCCACCTCTGACCTGTTGTATGCCATAAAAGTACTCCTATCATGAAGTCTCGACCTACTCATTCTCCATGCCCTCAGCCACGGCCTATCCATCCTTATGTTGTTGTTTATGATAAAAGTGTCAGGACGGGCTAATAGAAACATCTGCAGCTAATTGTAGGATTGAAAGGCGTCACATGCGTTGGTCAATCCCAAGGATTCGACCAGAATCTCATCCATCGGTATAAATGATAATTGCTCACCTGTAGTCATCACTAAACCCCAATCATCAGGTACAATCGGAAGCAACTCCTCCAACTACTGGTAAACCACTCTCCATCTCCCCTCACCCAGGCAACTCCTAAAATGGTGAAGGTGAGGTCTCAAAATCATATGTTGTTGCAAAGGAGTGGCACCTGCATGCTTCCCTAAGTGTGTCTCCTCCCTGCCAGGCAATACACCCCTATGAATCCCACCATACATCTCAACATGTTTTTGTGAGCTATCCCTCATCATTATATGCTCTAGCATACTCCTGTCATCTCCCGCAAACTCATGTTGCATCATAGATCCTGGGTGTACGGCTGGATCAATCTCTATATGGAGATCAACCACTCCCAAGACACAAATGGAAGTGTCCCCCATCAACTGGTGTTCCTCTGCTAGATCATCAACATCCTCTTTCAACGTGACTGACTGATACATCTGAGTGTCCACTAATATAGATGAAGTGGATCTCTAATGGATCTCCTCATGAGACTCATATGTCCTAGACTCTGATTCTTGAAGGGCGGTTTGTGTGCTTCTCAAGAATCCCCGAGTGTTCTCCAACTCTTGACTAAGTCGATCCATCTCCAACTCCTGCTCCCTCAGAGCCTCATGATACATCTCACCAACCCTCAGTAGATAATCCATGTCTGTCAACAACTACTGGTAGTTAGTCCTCATCACAGATACTCTCTCCCAGAGAATATGAAAATCATCCATGGAAAATCCTCCATCTGAGCTACCCTGTGCCACTGATGCTCTCCAACCGTAATCTACCATCACAGCATGCATGTCATCAATACATCTAGTGGTTGCCTTGATCATAGCCTCACTAACTCCCAACTGTACTGCTAAGTGGTGTGACTCCTGATCACAGCCATGCTGGGGTACCCCCTCATGTCTCTCACTGCTAGTGCCATCACTAACAACACTCTCTGCAGAAGATAAAATGATGAAATACCTTTTGTCTACTGTGCCGATAGGTACACTTGTATGCCACTGCATCCCATCGCTAGATGCCATCTCCCCCTAACTCACACTATATCCTGTATGAGCATCTATATCCTCCTGTGCACTCAACCTACTATTATCATTTGCTCCTGGATCCCATATAATTGTATCTATACATGTGCTATCGTCATCCTGACTACCAAAGAGTGCATCCTCATCCATGCAATATGATCCTAGAAGTAAGTGCTCCATCCACCTATCAACCTCTGCCATCTACTCAACCATTGGAGTCTCCAATAGTTGTGACTCCATCTCCTCTGACTAACCTGTATGTGTGGGGTCAAATACATGTATGTGTTGTACCTCCTCCTGGATCTGTGGGTCTACCTGTCCATGGTGTGCATCCCTCACACTAGGTTCATCCATCATACCTGATGTCCCATTGATCTCCTCATGTGACGTGGCTATCATGGGTGTCTGAACAGGTGTCAGCTGTGTCACGACCCTCATAGGTAGCTCATCATCTCTAAGTGCTAACACGTGTGACTCCTCACTAGTGTCACCACTCTATTGAGGCGTAAGGTCATCAATGGTATGTGATATGTCTGTTGAGACACTAGTACCATCGTCATGTCCATCCAACTGCCTATCCACTACAGAAGGGTCATCATCCTCCTCAAGCGTGCAAGCATCACTAGCCCATGTGCAAGAGTCATCATCACTATCCTCTGAGGTAGAGTCACTATCACTAGCCCCTATGCAAGAGTCATTGTCATCATCTAACCGCTCTGAATCAACATCTGTCGCTCCATCCACACACACCCCATCATCACTGTCATGGTGTGCCTCAATAGTGTGCTTCTTACCCTTACACCTACACCTATGATCTGGTTCCCAAGGCACCTTGCAACTGTAGCAAAGCTATGTGCCCCTAATGGGTGTGGGGTTTCTAATGGGCATGGGGTTACCCCAAAGGGCTGCTCTGATTTCCTCCCTCTTCTTGAGCCAACGTGCAATCTTCTTCTTGTTCCAACTAGGATTTTTATAGGATAGGAACCATTGGAATGTTATGATCCCTTTGAAATTATTGAGGGTTTCATATTCCCTCTCACACTCCTCAATATTGTTAACAATCTCCATTTCCTTCCAAAAAACCATTTATCCCTATGAAAGACCCCTCAGGTTTGCAGGATTTAATCTCTGATACCACTGTAATGATCCCAAGACATTATGCAAGGATCATCACTGTTTTGGTGTCTTTTTAAAACTTTTTTTGAGTGAGGTATTTCGTCAAACACTTTGTTGATCTACCTTTTAGATGTGTTTATATGTGTGTATGCAGTGAATAACAGAAAGAGATAACCATGGAACATACCTCAACCATATGCAATAATATAGACAAGCCAAAACATCTCAATTCTTCTTTATTCATAAAATAGAGAAACCTGATACAATGAAGATCCCGATCTGGAATGCTCAACAGATGGCCAAGAAGATAGAAAATAGATAAGAGCTGCTAAAAAATGCTCTGGATAATACAAAATATGCCTCCAAAGGTTGAATAAGAAATGAAGATCAATACAAGCAGATCTGAATGCCAAACTCTCCAGCTGAAGAATGCCACACTCCAATAGAAGGCTGAAACCCTCAATAACTCAGACCTGCTAGCAAAAGTGTCCAATCACCCTAATAAATATGCCAACTGATAGATCGGGTGATGGTAAGAACAACCCAGGTGACCGAATCTCCAAGATCCCTCTCAATCTCTATAGATCTGAAATCCCCCACTAAATGGTGTGCCCCACTGGATGACTGAAACCCTAGATAATTCGGCCCTACTGCCAAAAGTGTCCAATCACCCTAATAAATATGCCAAATGATATATCGGATGATGGTAAGAACAACCCTGGTGACCGAATCTCCAAGATCCCTCTCAATCTCTGTAGATCTGAAATCCTCCACTGAATGGTGCGCCCCACTGGATGACTGAAACCCTAGATAATTTGGCCCTGTTGAATGAGGCCTCCAAATGATCTGAAACTCTCCAGAAATATAGAGCAGGACACTGCAAGTCGCTAGGTAAAGTCTCAGGGTCAGATATGAAGTGTAACCCCTCCAAACGGACTAGATCTGGATCTCAAAAACGCACTCCTTCTCTTCAATTCGCCCCACTGCTCAAGAAATAATCTGAGCCATAAAAGTGTCTCAGAAATCACTAGATCTGATGTCCAAGGACTTGCAATGAAAACCCAAGTGATAGAATCCTCAACGGCCCTGCCAATCTCCTACAACAAATCTCTCTCCAAATATGGTGCGCCCCTCTTGCTGGAATCCCTCAACTGGTGCGCCCTCTCTCTATCTGCACATGAAACTTATGTAGAATCCTCCTGCAAATTAGTAGATATGGAACTAGAATGGTTTGGGAGAGTATTGCATCTCCGAGACCAAGCTTGGGACAAGATAGGTGGAATCTTTCACCACCGAATCGTCCTCTAGGGTTTGTTATGTCAAAACCCTCAAAACCCCCAATATTGGGCTC
>ML807566.1:97693-118791 GCA_009831015.1 Picea engelmannii
TTTCATTTTATTAATATTTAATTAATTAATTAAATCACTTTAATTAATTAATTAACCTTTTTACCTTTGAAAAGCTCCTTATCTCTCCTTGTGGCTTCCCTGGCCACTAAAATTCACTTCTAGCCATCCCATCCTGTAGTGTTGCTCCTCCCGATTCCAATGAGCTATCACACTGATAGGTTCCTCCAAGTAATGTTCCCAAAATGACCTCTTCAATGAATTCCATTGACTTATAGCTCAAAATAGTCAAAATCGTGGAAATCGTCGGAATGCAACGAAACCAAAGACAACCTATGAGTAATGGCTCATAATGATGGAATATGATCATCAATGCAATATGGACCCCACAATGCCTCTCAAATACCCCTGTACTCTCTCTAGCACCCATCTGGCTACTCTGGTCATCATAAATCTCTGCCCTGTGATGATGTCCCAAAGTGGGGACATTACAGTTCCCATATATTTTTTTGGGTAGAGGGCGCTACCTGAGAAAGTGGGTGTGTGTCTGGCATGTCACTACGTCCCAGGGGCAATACTGGTAGGGGGTAGGATCCCTATCAAGGATATCTGAGAGCTACCCCTCCGATCCATTTTGTTTTCCATCACAAGCGTGACGGGCAGTACTAGCACGCATCTAGCATCAAGATCGCAGGTGGCTTATGGTGTGCAGTTTTTGGAACCAACACTGTTCAAATGGAGTGCAGGGTTCCTTCGAAATGTGAAGGAACAGGTTTCACGGTGCAGGATGGGACAAAAACAGCTCGGTTATGGTTCTTTTCTGGTCTCATTTTTCCTAGAACGCATCCCCCAGATGCAGCCTCAGATAGCACTGGTGGTGTGACTAGTGGACGAACCAAGGATGGAGAGGTGGACTAGTCTGTCTCTGAGGCTGGTAGCAGAGTCAGAGTTTTGTTTCACAGACGATTTCTTTGCTTGGCTGAGATGGTAGTATCTCTGGATATAAGACTTCCCGTATGTTGAGGTAGATTTCTGCAGGAGCATGGATTTGATTCTACCCACGGGGGAAGACTGGGATGTGTCAAGTAAGAGACTGAGCACCACCTTGTCTAGTTTTTTGTTTTTTAAGTTTTTTATGTATATATATTTTTGGGGGTATATAGAAGAGTTTTTTAAAAGATGTATTGTTTTCAACATGCAGACAAGGGAGCAGTGCGCCCGACTGATATATCGATACCAGGACATCGTGGGGGTGCTCCGGTTGTAGCAGATCTGAGAGTACCCATGATAGGTCTCTAGGAGGTTGAAAGAAACCTCCAAGGCCTCATGATGGGCATTCCTCCTCTACGGAGGGGAGAAGTGCCTTTACATATGAAGAGGCACACTGTGGGAGTGCCAGAGAATGTCAATTCTCTACTGAGACGCGTAGTGCGTGCAGTGATATGTTACTCGCAGCACAATGTAGTGCAGGGAGATTAGAGTTTCTCTGGCGATTATATTTTTGTATGCCTTGTCAGGCGATGTTGTATGGGTGTAAAGACCCAACATTTTGCTCTTCTACATACCTTTTTATGTAATCAAAACATTTCAGTCACGCCATATATATATATATATATATATATATATATATATATATATATATATATTATATACAGTTCTGAGTTTTTATAGTGCCAAATGATTTGTACATGATGATGTCTGTGATGTGTTTTAATTTACATGTGATGTACAATTTTGTTTTCCTTAAATCTTATATGTGGGAGAGACACCGATCCATGATGTAATTAGCTAACGAATCCGAGACACTATTGAGTTCTCTTGGAATGTGTTTATATTCAATGTAATCAAACATTCGTTCAAGACGACAAACTTGCAGGTGGAGACGTAGCAGGATAGGATTACGGATAGCGTAGATACGGTTGAGTTGATAGACCACGAGTTGGGAGTCTAAGTAAACAATGATGCGAGAGATACCTAGGGAGGAGGCTTGGGTCAACAATCCGATGACAGCGTGATATTCTGCCATGTTATTGGTTACTGGTCCTAAGCAGATACCTCATGAACTCACCACCTCGTCAAATTGGTAAATAACCCAAGCTGCCGAAGCAATGTTCCAGGTATGTCGACTAGCGCCATCTGCAAACCCAAAAAAGATAGGAAAGGAAGATGTTATCTGCGCATGAAAACACAAGCATAGTCATGAGTGGCAATGGTAAAGACTCGAGCACGCGAAAGAAATAGACACACCAAACTAAAATACAATAATGTACAAAGTACACATGCTGGGTAATCTAGGCATAGTACTTTTTAAGGTAAAGCCTGTTCCAGGGCTCTCCTATGGAAATTCCATCATGATCTACTAACTCGTAGGTGCCTCTGTGTAGAACACGCTTCACGATGTAAGGACCGTGCCATAGAGGTTCTAACTTAACTGTCCCCAATTTCTCATGAGCTTGGTCATAGATGAGGAGTAAGTCTCCTTCTGCAAAAGTCCCGGGATGGACAGATTTGTTGTATTGACTCTTAATTTGTTTCTGATGTGCCTCATTAACGAGAGCGGCATCACGACGTGTTTCATCTAGCTTGGATAGATATAAGAAACGTTCTTCTTCGGCAGAAGTATGGGGTAGGAGTTCTACTTTAAGTTTGAGAGATGGAATCTCACACTCGATTGGTAGAACGGCTTCGATGCCATACACCAACTGGAAAGGAGTAAATCCAGTTGAGGTTTTCATGGAAGTGCGATAAGCCCAGAGAGCGAAGAAAAGTTGTAGATGCCACGATGTCTGGTTTTCCCCTACCATGCGTTGAATCATGGTTTTCAGGACTTTTTTGATGGCTTCAACTTGTCCATTGGCTTGAGGGTAGTAAGGGGATGATTTTTCATGGTGAAAACCCAATTTGACATGCAATTCGCTCATCATCTGGTTCTTGAAGTGTGCACTGTGATCAGTGACAATGGCTTGTGGTACACCAAAATGAGTTATGATATGGTTGAAAAGAAACATAGTTGTGGTACGACCATCATTCAGGAAGGTAGGCATAGACTCAGCCCATTTGGTGAAGTAGTCAACGACGACGATTATATAACTGTGCCCCCCGGCTGAGGTAGACTTACACTACATGAAATCGATACCCCACTTGGCGAAGGGGACGATGGCGATAATGGGGTGCAACGTAGTAGGGTGGGTGTGTGCCTTCTTGTTAAAGACTTGGCAGGGTGGGCATTTTTTGATGGCCTCGATACAATCTTTGAAAATCGAGGGCCAAAAGTAGCCGGCACGTAGGATTTTTTGGGCTGTGGCCATCCCAGAAAGGTGACCTCCATAGGCGCCAAGGTGACAATCGTTCAGAACGCGTTCAACCTCCTCATGAATCAGACATCGTTGAAGGATAGTGTCAATACCACGGTGATACAAGGTGTCACCGATGATAAGATAATGATGAGAGTGGTGACGGATACGTCGACGCTCTTCACGATAAATGTTAGGCTAAAAGTGTTGGGTTTGAAGGTAAAGGAGGATGTCTCTGTACCAAGGATCAGAGGTGTTGATGAGGAAAATAGATTCATCAGGGAGAGAATCTCTAGGTTTGATGTCTTCATCGGCACGAGGGAGAGCACATATAAGCTCTGCAAACACCAGGGACTTTTTGGCTTTGGACTTCGTAAATTCAAGATCGAATTCCTAAAGGATAACGATCCATTTAGAATACTTTCCCTCAAGTACTTAACGTGTCAGGACGTGGTACATGGGGTTGGAGTCCGCAATCACCATGGTGGTGCACAATAAGATGTAATGGCTGAATCTCTGGACCGTGATGACAGCTGCCAGAGCCAGTTTCTCTACATGTGAATATCGGATTTCGGGTCCAGATAGACTCTTGCTCAGGTAATAAATCACATGTTCTTCACCATTGGGATCCTCCTGAACTAACACCATTGCAATAGTGGAAGTGGAGGCGGCCAAGTAAAGGATGTAGTCCTTTGTATACTCCGGAGGGTGCAACAAAGGTGCGTGGGTCAAGGCGTGCTTGAGAGCATCAAATGACCGTTGGGCGGTGTCATCCCAGATGAAAGGGGTGTTTTTCTGTAGTAACCGCATGAATCCTTTAGTTATCTCGGCGTAGTTGCAAATGAAATGGTGAAGGAAGTTTGCTTTGCCTTGCAAACTTTGGAGTTGGGTTAAATTGGTAGGTGGGGGTAAGGCTAGAATGGCCTTAATCTTTAACGGATCCACCCTGATCCCGTCTTTGGAGACAATGAAACTGAGGAGTCGACCGGATTTGACAATAAAAATGCACTTATGTGGGTTCAAGTGAATACGGTAGAACCGACATCGAAGAAAAATAGCCCATAAGTGATCAACGTGATCGGATCGATTGCATGAGTGGGCAGGTAAATCATCGAGGTAAGGCTCTGCGATATGCTTGATATCGTGGAAGGCATACGACATGGCCCACTGGAAAGTAGCACCAGCATTTTTTAGGCCAAAAGGTAGCTTTCGATAGGAGAAAGTTCCCCATGGGAAGATAAAGGTTGTCTTATGTTGATCAGCAGGTAAGATTTCAATCTGGTTATACCCAGAAAATCCATCCATGAAAGAGAAGATTACACTCCCAGCTCAATTATCGATGATTTGGTCGATGAAGGGCGTAGGGTAGTTGTCCTTTGGACAAGATTTGTTGAGATCCCGATAGTCAACACAAAAATGGATGGTTCCCTTTTTTTTGGCAACCAGAACAAGGTTGGCGACCCATTCTGTCAAAGGGACAGGATAGATAAAGCCCGATTTTAGAAGTTTCTCAACTTCATCCTTTATAGCTGCGATTTTCTTGGGATGGACTGGGCGGAGTTTTTGTCGAACAGGTTTTGCGCCAGGGTAAGTCTTGATTTCATGTACAATGATCGAAGGGTCGATCCCTGGCATTTCCTCGTAGCTCCAAGCGAAGACATCGCAGAATTATTTAAACAAAGCGGTGTAAGAGACCACTTCTTTGGGTGTGCAATTAGCACCAAGATTAATGCTTTCCACGACACCTTCTTTGATCGAAATATCAATAACGATCATGGTAGATATGTTACCCATATTCCCCTCAGAGATATTATCTTGTGTGAGGATAGGAGATTGTGGAGCATCGGTAACATCAGGAGGGAAGACAGAGTGTATGTCTTGGTGAATTTCTTCCAAAGGCGGAAGAAAAGAGGATCGATGATGGTTATCATCCCAAGGTAGATCGTCAATACTAAGCATTTCCATAATAGATTCATCAGAAGGAAAAATTTGGGAAATGTAATCAATGGCAGATGATATGAAATCCAACCATGAGGGCATCGAGTAGGCATCAGGTGCCACTAAATGTGGGTTGTTCAGAGAGTGAGAGGCAGATTGAATAGCTACGTATGAAGCCTCAGCTGGGATAAGTGGCATAGTGTCACCGAGCACATCGAATTCTATAGGACTAGGTACAACCCAAGGATCAGATGATTCGAAGGATTGATAAGGCATAGTCGAGATCATATTGATGGTAGCAATATGATGTGTGGTAGGTGGAAGTGGTGTAGGGAAGGTACCCATGAGGCTAGAATCTTTCAATAAGCCAACACCAACGCTTTCATACGTAACTAGGTCGTCTCCCAAAAAGGAAATGTTGTTGGTGACAGGGACGTGAGCGTCGGGCGTACAGAAATCGAGTTGATCGATAGTGACAATTTTTCCTTGATGGGGGAATTGTACACATCGAAACATTGACGAGGTGACGGTAGTCATAGCGTAGAAACAACTTCTTCCAAGTAGTAATTTGTAATTGAGGGGGGCATCGACCACCTCGACATCAACAATAACAGGTTTTTCTCCCAACTGAACGACTAAGGATTGTAACAGTCTGTGAGGATGAAAACCTCATCCATCGAAAGCGCATAACATCGTAGGGGATTTGTTAAGGGTAGGTGATTTTAAACCTTTCCAACAAGCTAAAGACATGACACAAGTAGAGGCTCCCTCATCCAAGATAGTTCGATGGATTTGTTGATTGTGAACAACAACATCGATTTGAAAAGATAGCTAGTGGGAGATTCGTGGTTGATGATCATCCAGATTAAACGTGAGTTTATTTGATGACTCAGGGTCGAAAGCATTGATAGCAGCTAAGAGCATTCTACGTTGGCTGGGACAGTGTTGTAGAACTTCCAAAGTAGACATAGAACACGGTGCTTGAGCCAAATCCTCAACAATGTTGTAGTTTTGGGCAGCCCATGAACTAGGATTGAAGGTAGATTTTTGGATAGTGCTCTTAGGAGGGCGTAAGATGGAGCAAACAAAGGTTTCTCAATCTGAAGTGGCCCGGATGGAGGGCTAGCAGATGGAGGACCAACGGAAGATGGTAATGGGTCCGGTATGAAACAATTAGTAGTCTTCGGCTTATCAGGTTTAACTGGCATGTCATATGTCACAGTGCGAGTAGTCAAATTGATCTCGTTAAACATGTAAATGTGGGCACTTATTGAGGCCTCATCATGGGATTGGTTGGAACTTCCCCCTGTAGTGGGGGTTTGAGCAACCAAAGATTGTTGCTGCGGAAAAGGCTGAGTGAGCACAGCGGGTTGTGAATTTCCCTTGAAAATCTTGGCCACTTCATCACGATGTGGGCAGTCTTGAGTGTAGTGATCGTCACCACAAATGAGACATGGGAATTTCAGTTTTAGTTGTGGTTGTTTTCCGGCAGTAGGGGTTTGGGGTTGATTTTTTGGTTGTTCGTTGTTATTGTTCTTCTTTGGTTTATTTCTCACTTTATTCTTGCCCCTGATTTGTTGTGAAGGGGTCAATTGGACTGCATTCACCTTAGAGACCTGAGTTTGAGGGGGGGTAGAACCAGTAGAGTCACCAGTTTCTATTGTAGGAAAATCTCCCTGCGGACAGGTAGATTGCCTCAAAGAGCTAGACAATAAACTCTAAGACAAAAAGTGCTTAATGTGGACATTGACTTCCTTTCAAATCTATACAAACTAATGCATGAGGAGGAAGGAGAACAAAAGTACCTCTTTATCGACGTTTGTCCCTGCACGCTCTGAGTTGAGCTCCAATCTTTTGCTCCTCGACGAGCCCTGTAAACAAACAAAGTACGACCACTTCCTACTCTATTGATATTAGCTTGAAAAACATCTATCTATCAACGATAAGTTCATGTAAGATTAGACAAAAACTAGAAAGAAACAAGCCAAGCGTGTGATATTAGTGAGAATAACGACAACAGTACTTACAATCGTAGATGCGAATGCGACAGCTTCGTCAAGTCCCCTTTGTCTAACCCTTGCTCGAAATATCCACAACCTGGATGATAGCAGCTTCACTGATCACTCTCCTTCAGTTCACTGTGTGTTTCCTATGAGATCATAGGTTTCATGCTAGAAATTCTTCCCCCTTTTCACCATCATAGAGCCTGTTTATATAGGTTAAGAGAAGCTTAACCTCTTGAGGTATCTTTAGGGTCGGTTGAGGAATTCTCTCCTCAGATCAGGGATCTTCTGATTGAACCAAGAATTTGAATGCAACTACCTTCCAAACTTGAAAGATCCTTCCCTTATTCTCCTCAACGGGCCAACCACTGCCCAGATTAGACAATGCTCCCTCAAAAGGGGCATCAGGGCACTATAGCACTCCCTAGGAGGCTCAAGGGGAGTGTCAGTGCTCCAAGGATGGATAGCACTCCTGCAGAGAAGTGGTTTGTCATTATAACGCTCCCCAGTAGCTTGTGGGGGAGCTCCAATGCTCCTAAGGCTGATGTAGGGGAGCACTCTCCTTCAAAACATTTGTTTAAGAGCTCCTTTCAGGTGGTAAGAGTTTCTTTACTTCAGTTAATCATTCTCCCTCCTCCAAGTCAAGTGTCTAAGGTATTCTAAATGTCTCCTTGGTGTCGTCATCATGGTAGTATGCTTTGTTTGATGTTTGCGACACTTGTGAATGACATGCGACACTTGCAACAGTTGGGAGGAACATGCGACACTTACGACAGTTGAGAGGAACATGCGACACTTACGACACTTATCGAAGCGAACAATATTGAGGTGTAACACCAACGGTTCATATTCACCTCGCAGATTCATGACTTCAGTGATCCCACCTTTTAATACTTCGAAGTGTTTTGAACTCTGACCTTAGAAATACTTCACAATTAGCCTTTTTGCAACTCCTCCCATATCTGGTGGTATGGATCGATCCCAATCCCTCCTAGATGGATATTTCTTTGCTGAGTTTGGGAAACCTCAAAGGAATTATGCATTTGAATATTTCTCACCACTCTTCCTTCTGATCTTGTTCTTCCTCGAACTCTTGTCTCCTTAGAATATTCCTTTCGACACTTAGTCAAATTTCATCCCGTGCACACCTTGCAACAGGTTCTCCTCTAAAATCCAGCCACTTTGTGGGTGGTTCTCACTATTCCTCCTAAGCTTCTAAGTCAGAAGAATCAGTCACACACTCCTTGCAGACAAACTTCCTTCAAGCTATCTCTTCAGCACTTCCTGAGACAAAATGGACTCTATCACGCACACCTTGCAGACGTTATGCACTCCTTGCACACATAAGTTCACGTTATCTCTTCTGAACCTGAAATATACATATGTTCATACACTTCTCTTGGTATCTTTCCACTCTCAACTACAATGGAAACAAATCTCAATAACTATAGTGCCAACAACAACACTTCAGCAACAACCTATACAATAGATTCAACAACCTTCTTTGGGAAATAATGCAAATATTTATACAAGAGGGCTCTTCGATCTCTTCCCTCCAACTACTCTAAATCTATCCTATCAAATTAAAATCTATCAACTACTAGAGCTTATTACAATAAATATTTGTGAAAGACAAATCAGATCGAATACATAAAATATGTATTGCACTCAATTTTATTAAAATAAAATACATTATATGATATCCTCATGAAATTATCTAGCTCTACAACATTAAAGACGTTCTTTAATTGCAATCTCTTTTCAAACGATTTGTGTGATACACTTTCTTCAAAATGTGCGCTAGTGCGCCTAGCTGTCCTTCATTTGTGCTTTGTTGGAAATGCCCCTACATCACAGGGGACTCGACATCAACACATATATCCATACCTAATTGGTTGTACTCTAGTACCTTGATGCACATTGACATAACAGGTGAGTGGTCTCGCATTGGTTAACAAATTCCATTATTGAGTGGTAATCCAATGAGGTTTTTCCATGTTCAAATTCAAGAATATTCATTCACATGGACTAACTTGTACATACATGTGGATAAAGGATGAATACTATATGATTTCATGGTATCAACAAAATATTGCAGCAATTTGTTTTCTCGTAGCATCTTTTTACAATAAAATACTACCACTCAGTCTTAAGAAGTTTGCATCAGGGCATGCGAACCCTTGGTTTTGGGGGAGATATTCAGATCCCTTCTAGATATTCATATCCATGAAAACATCTCTAGCAGTTTCAGTTCATCTCAGCCATTTTTTCCTTCCTTCATACTCTTTCAGCAAATTCATCTCTCATCAGCTTCAGTTGTCTCCCATATTCTCAACAGTTCTCGTCCTTGATCACCCTCATATTCAGTGTTAATCTAGAATACATCATCCCCACACAATTTTGACATCTCATCAAAGACAACCTGAGGTAAAGAAGGTATAAATCTCTTTAATTTACTAAGAATCTGGGAAAATGATGCATAACCACTCCACATTCCACTGCACATCATCACCACTTACAAAGTACCATCACCACTACTTAGAAAACTTCCATTTGCACTCCATCATTCATAATCAAATATTTATTCTAATCATAAGACCAAGCAATGAAAAGGAAATATGTGGTATACAATTACAAATACAAAAGGTAGCATTCATAGTGTCTTCTCCTTATGCATCAAAAAAATTCCTAAGGTTATCATCTGAATGTTTTGAATAAGAGGATGAATTCATTATTTCCTATTCAAGAAAAGAACCACAAGTAAATATTGGCCTTAAAAGGAAAGCAAGGTACAAAGTATAAAATTGTCCAAGTTCATATTCATATTGATACCATCTCCATCATTTCCATTCATCCACCATCCCTCATAATACCATCATTTAAGAAAAATTGAAAAAATCGTAAATGAAATGATACCTCATATTATGGGGTAGGATGTTCGGATGTCCTCTTTTCCATGTAGGCATTCCACAATTTCAAGTTCTTGTGGACTTTTATTGATTCTTATGGTATCATCAGACATATATTTTCACATAGGTCTATGTGTCTAGATGTGTGAAAATCATCCAAAGCCTTCTACCTTGGTAACTTTACTTTAATTAAAGGAATTATTAAAGTAAAATTGTTTTATTAATTAATTATGTAATTAATTAATTGATTTATTTGAGGAAAGTGATAAAAGTACTTATCATGTAATAAATGCATGCAATCTAAAACTCAAGTGAGATTATAAATATATTACAACTCACAATTATAAAAGAAAGGCTAGGGTGAAGGAGAAGACACACTTGAAACACTTGATACTTGAGAGTAGAGGATTACTTTCAAGAGGAATGAATCATGAAGTATTATGACTCAAGATCTTGGATAGGTGGGAAAGGACCTCCATCTAGAGATCGGGTAAAGGAGAAGAGGGAATAGAGGAAACACAGGTGATTTTCAGTCAGAGGAAGCCACAGGGAAGTATCACATCATACATAACCCGTTGTACATGTTTTTTTAACATGTATGCGGGTCATGGTAGATATAGTTGCATACATATAGGGATCACAAGAAAGTGAATCACGTACACCTAGAAAAGCATGCAATTCTGGTTCGTACAATAAGTCATACTTTTCCTGGTGTTTTTGCAGTTGTATTTGACTTAGTGGGTCATTATCCATGTTATGGGAGCCCTGCTTTTAGCATAATAAAATCATTCTCAACATCGTTTTTCCTCCAGGGTTTTTTCAAGGGTGTCTACTGAAAAATATTGGCGTTGATGTGTGCATGATTTGGTTTCCTTTTTTGCTTCCGCTCCATGTTATTGAGTTGAATATTTCAATAATGTATTTTTGTTTTCTGAGCTTCTAATCTGATTGTAGTAAGGAAATCACTAGATAACAAAGTACCAAGTTGTTGGAGTAATATTTGAAACAACTTCCTCTAACCTTTCGAACCTCATTTTCTCCATCTGGAGCTCTCCATCAAACATCTTTGTGATCACATCCATTTTGATTTCTTTTCTAATCTTATTAATACAATCCTTGGCTGAGATATTAACTTTGACATGATTTATCAAATATTTGTGGAGGCCACCTTGATCTAATTACTCAATCTTATGTATTTCCTCTTTCTTGGTGTCTGTGATTTCTACGACATATTTCAACCTCTAGTTTATTGGGGCATGCTTCTTCAAGATGCACCATTGGTTATATCCCAAATAATCTAGTTTTTTGTCTGAAGAGTTCAATATGTTAATGCATGCCTTGGTTCCCATGCCTTTAGCTTCCTTCACTTTATAAAACATATATTTATATGAATCCAATAAAATTTAATTCATCATATGTTGTTTTGCATCATACCTAGGTAGACCTTCTAGAGCTTGAGTGTATCTTTCTTTCCAGTATGCCACCTTATCAAAGGCATACTAGGATTCACTATACCAAATCCTATGTTCATTTACTTGGTCTTGCATCTCTACCAGGTCATTGTAATGTATATGAATATCTCCTATTGTCCGCAACACCTGTGATTGTGTTTCTCTTAGATCTTTGTTCACCTTAGCTTCTCAATTTCTTATAAATATCAAAATGTTTATCTCTTGCTTATTATTTTCAATGGTAACTCTAATTTGTTGTAGTTGGTGCTCCATATCAAAGATACTTTGTTTCTTCTTGTTCAAGAGATCAACCTATTCCCAATACACGTTTTTGAGCTAGCTTATTTTCTATGTATGTTTGTTCCTGAGGTCATTGGCTTCAACATTATGCAATTTTTCCTTGTTTTTCATATTCTGGGTGAAGTGTATACCCATATGTTCCTCTTGTTGTCTCAATTTTCTTATAAACATGATACTCACATTTTTCAATCATCTAGAGTAGCACTTAAGTTTCCAAATTTCCCCCTACAAATGCATGAAAGGATGAGGCTATCTCTATGGCATTTTATTTAAGGTCACTTCGCATCAACCAACTAATGAACTTCTCCTTTTCTTCTAACTCTGTTGATTCTCCCATGAGTTTCTAGCATTTATTCTCACTAGTGGTTATATTCCTTTGGTTTTTTCCATAAAAATAAGTTCCCACATTTGGTGAGGTATCTTCAAATACCACTACCTCTTTGGTAATGATATCTGTACCTATTTGTAGGATATTTAGTGGGGTTCTAGGATCTATGGGTGGGCCTAGTGTATGATCATTTTAAAATGATCTTATAAGTGCAACTCTTTATTTCTCATCTTTCATCCTTTGTGCAAAAAATGTTTCTTGTTCATTTATTTATTTTTCTTCTTCCTCTTTCCTTTTTTCTTCCTCTACTTCCCTCTTATTTTCGGCCTCATCTGTAACTTTCTTCTTTGTAGATTCATCTATTTATTTCTTATTTTAAACCTAATCCATTGTTTTATTTCTCTCTACCTCCTTTTGTTTCTTTGTTTTCTCCTTCTCTTCCTTTTGTTTGTTAGCTTTCTTCTCCATCATTTTCTTTTATTTTTCTTCAGATACATTTTTGGTTGCTCCATGATATGTACCTTTAGTTGTTGATGTTACTTGTTATTCCTACTTTTTCTTGTAAGTGTCATTGACATCCATGGCCTTATTTGTATCATCCCTAGCCCTCAATATATGACATTCAATACAAAATTTTTGACTCTGATACAATTTAATTACAAAAAAAATCTCTTCATATGATTGAAAATGCTTTCATAATAACATACATATACATGGAAGAATATAACAGAAAAAACCACAGCATATTCAACTCAATTAAACACACAATAATAAATAAAATACATAAGAATACACTTGTATTTTGTAAATGATCACCAAATACATGCCTACTTCATACATTCCTCCCTAACTTAGACTTTGCTTCTTATAAATTCTCAACAATAGGTGACCCATGAAATGGGATAAATCTCCAATAGGGAAAAGGAATCTTAAGCCAAGATAAGGTATATCAACAAAAAAACATGCTCATACTAAGGTGACAAATCTAGAAAAAAACCTACATCCTCTCATTTCCCACATGCATGTCCCACCCCTTGGAAGTGTGTCCCATATTTTCACAACATTCCTTTGTCTTCCCCTCTTACTTGTCAGGGATTCATAAATAGGAAGTCTTAGATCCCTGTAGATGCATCTTGGAACCTTGGGAAAACAATTCCCAATAGTTATCTCACCTAGAGAGAATGCTTATGGGCCTAACAACCCGCTTCTTCAATGGAACATGGGCCTGACAACCCACCTCTTTATCTAAAAATACCGAGGTTACTGGTTGAAAATAACCGCAAAGATTTTCTATTGCAAATATGGCTAATGGATGCATAGTGGTACGAATGGTAGATGAGAATATTGAGGAATTCATGAGAGAATACACTAAGTCCCAACAATATATTTGCATGATAATGACTTGAACCTTGTCACCTTATGAACTAGCTTGGCTCCACTTGGTGACTCATTCCCCATCCTTTAGGAACTTAGGATAAATTTATATCCCACAAATTAGACTTTAGGTAATAATGCTAAAATTTTCCATTGGGTTAAGCCCCTTAGGCTTAGCCCCTCTTCCTATATTCTTAGACCCCTTTCCCTTCTAATGGATTTTTAACCCATCATACTCTATCCTCTAACTAGTTCTATAGAAATAATGTATTTTTATTAATAATCCGAGTGTAATTACATATCACAATGTTAGGCTCGCTAGCCTTTTATCATCTAGGATATCCATCCTAAGAATCACACATGCACTTTGGCCTCAAAATACATATACAAAGGTGATCTGGCCCAAAATATCCTAGCTTAATACCTTATGTTCACATTACAATTGGGGTTCAGCCTAGGGGTATTACATCCCCCTCCCCGTTATTTATGCATTGTGCTAAATGCATTATATACGCAAGTACAAGAAAAATGCTTCAAAAATCTTCAAAAAAATGTGGGTACTCTTTTTGCATGTCATCCTCATGCTCCTAGCTTATGTATTGAGGATTGTAACAAGTCCACTAGACCTTTACCATCTCAATTTCTCAATTTTTGAGCATCTTGAATTTATTATCCAATGTGCACACCAACTAAACTCTGAAATATCCTTCTTACTCCACCTGGATCACATTCCAATCAATTACATGATTAGCATCAGGAACATACATTTTAAGTAAAGAGACATGGTATACATTATGATTGCACATGGATGGAGGTAGTGCAAGCATGTATGCAATAGGACCAATCCTCTCCAGGATTTCAAAAGGTCCACAATATCTCGCTGGAAGATTTGAATAGTTCCCCAACTTCAAGAAACGTCTTGTGGTATTCACTTTTAAGAATACATGGTCACCCAATTTAAACACTTTGTGAGTTCTTCCCTTATCTACATAGTTTTTTTTCCTTTCTTGAGTAGCATTTAAATTCTGTTTTATTTTCACCATCTTTTCTTCCATTTCTCTAAGTAATTACAGCTCAACCACTTCTTTGTTTGTTGGGTTGTCCCAACTCACTGGTGTATTTCATTTTCTTCCATATAACTTTTGAAATGGGATCATATTTAAGGATTCTAGATACCCATTACTATAATAAAAATCAACCAAGTGTATGTAATCATCCCGTTTCAATTGTTTGTCCATCACATACATCATTAGCATGTCCTCGATCAATTGATTGAATCTCTTTATTTTCCCATATGATTCTTGATGATAGGTTATGCTAAATTTCATGTTTGTCCCAAATACTTTGAATAACCCATTCCCAAAATTTGATATAAATTTGGGATCTCTATTAGAATAAATTTCCTTAGGCACACCATATAGCCTAGAAATTTCTCTCCTATAAATCTTTGCAATTTTAGTTTCCTTGTGAGTGAGATTCACTAGAATAAAATGAGAAGCTTTAGCTAGATTATCCACCACCACCATGATGGAATCATTCTTCTTTGTTGTTCTGAGAAGATTAATGATAAATTCAATTTTCACCACTTTCCATTTCCATTCAGGAATGGACAATGGTTGTAGCAAACTAACTGGGTGTATGTGCTCAGCCTTGACCTTTTGAAAGTCTAAACATCTGGAAATAAAATCATCCACTTCCTTCTTCATACCTAGACAATAATGTTAAGTCTTGAAAGTTGAAATTATTTTGTAGTAACCTATGTGCCCAACATAAGGAAAATTGTGCATTTCTTTTAATACCATATTTTTCATCTCCCGAAAATTAGGTACATAAAATTTGTCCCTGTACATGAAGATTCCATCCTCCCTTAGCTTATAAAAATGAAATTTTTGTTTCTTAATTCCTTTCTGTAATTTCCCTTTTATTTCCAAATAATGTTGATCTAATTGTGCGACTTCAAAAATTATGTCTTTTAAATCATAATTATACATGCTAATGGTTGTAGCATGCATCTCATGCACCCTCTTGTGCATCTGCCACTTTTTTTGCCTACCTTTTGATATGATTTATCTCAAAATCATACTCACTAAGAAATTTCAACCATCTAATTTTCCTAGAACTTAAGGTTGGTTATCCAAAAACATATTTCAGACCGCTATGGTCTATCCTCAACTCAAATCGTTTCCCCATGAAATAATGCCTCCACATATTCAAGGCCTGCACTATGGCTACCAATTCTAAATCATGAGTGACATAATGTCTCTCATGCTCTTTTTACTTCCTTGACTCATAACATATCACATGCTGATTTTGAATAAGGACATTTCAAAGTCATTATTTACATGTTTTTCTACACACAACGAAATATTCATGTAGATATGCAATTCTCAAAATTGGTGCACTTGCCAATAAATATTTCAAGTGATGAAAACTTCTTTTAGAGTCAGGTGTCCACTAAAATATCATGTTTTTTTTTTGTAAAGATATGATTAGGTGTGCAGTCTTTGAGAAACCTTCAATAACTCTTCTATAGTAACTTGTAAGCTCCATGAAAAATCTAGATAACTATGACTAGCTCACTCTTTGTATAAAGTGTTGAATATTGAGGACTATGTTGTCTTAAAAGATTTTGAATATGTATTTAGAGAAATATTGGGGTTGCCACCATCTTAGGATCTAGATAATTGCCACCTTCCACTTCAATCATGTGGACTGAAATTCAACTTTCTTGTTATCCATGGCTACATAGGTTCTTGGTAAATTTATGCATATGTCCTCCATTGATCAACCTATTGTACATTGTGAAAAATACTCACTTTTTCACCTCTATGAGGGAAATATCTATACGTGTGATCTCTCTCACAACCCAAACATTTCATAGGTTGCTTCCTTGGTCTTTACCCCATTGTTTATGTCATTCTAGGCTCCTATCTTGGAAGTTAGTTGTCCCTGAGAATTATTTTTGAAGAATGGTGGTTTGGTCCCCTTCTTCCTTTGCTCCATATTTCATTTCTTCTTGTCTTCCCAAGCCTTTTAGAAAGTAGATCTTCCTCTATGATGATCATAGAGGCACTTGGATCTCCTTATTGTTTCATCCAATATCTTGGGATCATCATATTATATATTATCACTACAAAGTGATGGTGTCCCACTGAGGTACCTCTGAATCTTGACCTTCTCATCCTTGATAAAGTCAAAATATTTCAGTATATCTAATAATATTCTCTCATACTCATCCACAATCATACTACCGAGCTTGATTTGGAAGAACCCCTTCGTTTTTCTATCATAGTAACGCTTGGTTAAGTACTTCTTTTGAAAATACCCTTGAACTCCCTCCAAGTAATATTCTTCTCATCAATGTGTTACACTTGCATGAACTGGTCCCAACACATTGATGATTATCCTTTGAGATGGTAGATTGCAATTCTCCCTTTTTCGTGTGAGGAGAAATTGTATCCAGAGAAGAATAAGGAGGAGGGTAATGGAAATATGTATACAGTAGCATCAACATAGACACAACTGGATGAGTTTGCAACAAATTTTGAGAAGGATTTATCACTAGCTTATTTCCTTTCCACCAACAAAAAAATAAGGAGTGCTTCATTTTTGGACAGTGGTGCATCTCATCATATGACATAAACATGGGAGATATTTAGCATTCTTATGGAGAGTGACACAAATCTTCATGTGAAAATTGATAATGATTCCAGGCATGCAGTGACGGGAGAGGGAAGAATTACATTCCATCTTGAGTCAGGGGGTTCGTTGGATTCCCATAATGCTATTTATATACTAGATTTGAAGAAGAATTTGATTTCACTCTCATCTATGGAAGACAATGATTTTTCCATTACTTTTCAATGAGGGAAGGTATTCATACGTCTAGAGAAATATATCCTAGAAAATGAAGTAGTTGATGTGGTTAGAGAAGTAACTTTATACAGGTTGTAGGGGAAGGTTGCTCAAACCTTGGTACATGACAATGACAACCTATGTGAGTTGTGGGATAGGAGGTTGGGACACCTACACTAGAGGGATTTTTTGATTCTGAGGGGCACTGTTATAAGTCTTCTAGAGGTCATGATTGAGCAACAGGGATTGTGCAAAGGGTGTTCACTTGGAAATAATGCCAAGGCTACATTTCATAGTAGTGAGAGTAGGTCCAAGGGGATCTTTGATCTTATCCATTCATATGTGAGTGGGATGATTTTAGTAGCATCGTTATAGGGATATTCATACTATGTAACGTTTATTGATGATTTTTCCAGGAAAACTCGAATCTTCTTTATGAAGGCCAAGGATGAGGTATTCAGTCAGTTCAGAGAGTTCAAGGATCAAGTAGAGAACTAGACATGTAATAATATAAAGGTCTTGAGTTTAGATAATGGGAGAGAGTACACATCCAACGAATTCAAGGATTGCTTCAAGAAGGTAGGGATCAAGAGGGAGTTGACAGTCTCATACAACCCTCAACAGAATGGGGTTGCAGAGAGAAAGAATATGTCCATTGTCAGTTCTTCTAGGGATATGATACATGAACATGAGTTTTCTATGTTCTTGTGGGTAGAGGAATGTAACATCGTGGTGTATGTGTAGAACATGAGTCCTCATAGGATATTTGGGGGGGGAAATCCAAAGGAGGCATTCTTAAGAGTGAATCCAAATATTGGTCATTTGAGGATCTTTGGTTGTCCAATTTACATTCATATGCCTGTGGAGAAGAGGATGAAGTTGGAGTATTCATAAAAAGAGGATGTATTTTTGGGGTAAAACGAAACCTCAAAGGATTAAAATATATTCATTCCAATGAAAAAGAAGACATCAGTGAGTAGAGATGTTAATTTTGAGGATAACTTGTCATATATGAGTACTCAAGAGTCATCAACAGTGACAAAGGACAGGGAGTAGTAGGATATGAAGGATGAGCATCAGTCAATAGTTCAAACTTTAGGTGTAGAGGAGGATTTATCCCCTTGTATTCCTATTAGGATACCCAGGTGGATATTGTAGACATTATGCGATGTTGGTGAGGCTATGAGGAGTGCAGTTAGAGAGTGGAGGCCTCCAAAGAATTTTCCAAACTATATAGTGCTTATGAGTAGCATCATTGATGTTGAGCCTTCTAGTTTTGAGGAAGTATAAGAGTAGTAGGTATGGCGAGATTCCATGGTATAGGAGTATGCCTTTACTATGAGGAATGTTGTTTGGGACATAGTGCAAAGACTAGAGGGGGAGTTAGTTATGAGTTCTACCTGTTTCTACAAGATCAATCATGTTGTAGAGAATACATAAGTTCAAGGAGAGGTTTGTGGATAGAGGTTTCTCCCAAAAAGAGGAAGTGGACTACGAGGAAAATTTTTCTCCAATCGCCAGGTATGCTTCTATTTGAGCTGTTATTTTTATTTCTTCAGTTATGAGGTGGAGGACACATCAGATGGATGTAAAAACAACTTTCCTCAATGGGATCATTGAGGAGGAAGCATACATAGAGAAACCTCATGGATTTGAGGTACATGTGAGGGAGTTTCATGTGTGTAGGATTAAGAAATCCTTTTGCGGACTTAATCAAGCACCCAAGGTGTGGTATTCTAGGATTGATCGATACTTGTAGAGTATGGGATTTACCAAGAGTGAGGTGGATCCTAATTTGTACTTGATACTTGTTGGAGAGGATCATATCATCTTGGTTCTATAGGTTGTTGAATTATTTATCACGGGTGCAGAGGATCTTATTGCAAGGTGAAAAGAAGATTTATCTAGTGAGTTAAAAATGAAGGACATTAGCTTGATGTATTATTTCTTTGGGTTAAGGGTATGGAAGATATCAAGAGAGATATTACTTGGAAAAGGGAGGTATGCAATAGATATCTTGAGAAGATTTAGGATGGAGGACTATAAACCATTGGCTACTCCTATGGTTACCAATCTAAAGAAGATTGAAACTTCATATTCAAAGTTGGTGGATCCCATGATGTATAGTAAGTTGATAGGTTCCTTGATATATTTGTTCAACACCATGACATATATATATATATATATATATATATATTTTGTGAACACCTTGAGCGAGTTCATGGTGAAGGTGAGGTAGGTGCACTGGACTTGCAAGAAAGCGTGTTCTTAGGTACTTGAGAGGTACATTGGAGTATGGATTGAGATATCTTGGAGGAAATGGAGTGGATTTGTAGGGATATACAAACTCATATTGGGAAGGAAATGAAGTATAAAGAAAGAGAACCTTAGGATGTTTCTTTATCTTGGGATCAATAGTGATTAGTCGGTTTAGAAGGAAGAAGACTTTTATAGCACTTTGTTCAACAAAGGCAGAGTATATGGAAATGAGTGTGGCTAGTTGTGAAGCCATTTGTCTTATCGAGTTGCTTACATGTTTATTTTATTAGGAGTTGGAGCATACAATGATATAATGTGATAATCAAAGTTGTATCTGTTGGATCACTGAGAGGGGGGTGAATCAGTAATAGATAAATTTAATCCTTTTTAACCACATAATCCAAGTGTTATATCAATGTAGCATTATCATCCAATAACTGCAGAGTAAATACGCAATGAAAAAATGAACAATAATACACATACACATTATAGTATTGTTTTACGTGGAAACCCAAAGCGGGAGACAACCACATAATTATTTTTCTTATATGTCTTGAAGAATTAAATTCATTGGAAGCACCAACTTCCTTTGTTTTCCAGCTACAATTGGAAGGAGGCTCCAACCCCCTATCTTCTCAAACTACAATCTGAGGGAAGATCCAACCCCCCAAATCTCTGGATACAACCAGAAGGAGGCTACAACCCCCTATGTTCTCCGGCTACAAGAGGAAGGTGGCTACAACCACCTGTCCTTGCCCTATCCAATCGCCCTGACGTATAAGTAGAATGATGGAACCATTTTCACACTATCAATGTGAGATATAATATTGTAAACCTGTACCAATCAACCTGTACCAAACAACCTGCACCAATAACCTGAACCATGCATCAACCTGTACCAAACAACCTGCACCAATAACCTGAACCATGCATCAACCTGTACCTCAACCTATAATCAACCTGTACCATAAACAAGTGCATCAACCATGCACCAACCTGTACCAACCAACCTATAATCAACCTGCACCATAAACAAGCGCATCAACAATGTACCAAGTATGTCCCAATCGTGTGTCAACTACTCATCAAATATGACTCATCAATATGTACCAACATCATCAACTATACACCTCATGAATGTGCCAACTCATCAACTACTTGTCTCAACCATGTACCCAACATGTACCTTAACCAAAATCCCTCATCAATTTCATCATCCAAATATGATTTTTAACTCTGTAATATACCTATTGTGTATGATCACATACCTTCAAACCTTCCTTAACTTTAAACAACAAGAGACTACAATTTTCATCAAACTTTTCTTTAGTCTCACATGACTAGTTTTGGATTAGTCAACAACCCTAACTTGAAACAATCATAAATTTGTACCTGTAATGAATAAAGATATGAAACTTATACACAATGTT